>PVKA01032922.1:0-24881 GCA_004027165.1 Ctenomys sociabilis | reverse complement strand
CGGGTGCCAGTCTATTAAGTTTGAGATTTTCCAGGTATGCCTATCCTGGGTCTAGCTGTTGTGTTCAGTTCCTTTTTTGCTGCAGCTCCTTTGGTTCCCCTATGTTGGTTCCCGGGGTCAGCCCTCCTGTGTCAGGCAGGGCGTTCCCCAGGTGGGTGGGCCTGGGCTTTGGTGGGTTTTCTGGGCTCACAAAAGGATAATGGATGATCTTATTCACTGAGTAGGCTGTACTGAGCCAGCCAGTTTGTGCTGGGTCCGGGTCTACAGGCCATAACCCAAGAAGGCTGGGAAAGGTCCCTCTGGTGCAGTGGGCCTGGAGCCCTCACTCACAGGCCAGGCTGTGCTGGGTTTCAGTCCATAGCGTGGGACCGTGGATTGCTGAGAAATGTCCCTCCAGTGTGGCAGGCTTGGAGTTCTCACTCCAGGCTGACCTGCACTGGGTCTGGGGCTGTGGGGTGGGACCAGTAATCACCTGGAAGTGTTTCTCTGGCACAGTGTGCCTGGAGCTGTCACCGGGCCACAGGAGGTGACGGGCAGCTTAATCCCTGGGAAATGTATCTCAGGCACGACGGGCCTGAGGTTCTACACTCACTGACCTTTGATGCCCAGAGAATCGGGGAAATTCCCACTCAGTCAGTGGGCTTTAGGTCAGGGGATCTGGGGAGGTGTTGGTGAGTGGGTCCTGAGGTTTCAGGCCAGTCACTGGCTTGGAGGGGTTGGGGACAGGGATCCGCGTAGCGTACATGGGAAGAAGCCAAAGGCTCTCCCTCAGACTCACCACACTCTCACTGATCTGGGAAGCCTGGTGAGTCCTGTAAATTCGCTCTCGCTGGGCGAGCTTGGCACGGGAACCAGGAGGCCGCTGGAGTCAGCCACTGTCTCAGGCTGGTCTCTGGCTGGGCGGGCGTGGGCGGGATGGAGGAGGATGGCGGAGTCGGCCACGCTGTCTCTGGCCGGTCTCCTATAGTCCTGGTTTATGGAGGCCTATACCTAATCCCAGCACTGAGAAACTGAAGGAAAAGGACTAGGAGTTTGAAGTTAGCCTGGGCTACACAGCAAGCTTCTATGTCAAACACAGACAGACAAAAATCACATAGTATTACTGAAGTCTAACAAAGACTTCTTTTGTAGTCCTGGAGACTGAAGCCAGGAAGCACATACTTGCAACACACCCCCTTAAAAAATGTTTGAGATAGGGTGGCTCCAAATTGGGCCTGAACTTACATTTTCTATATCTTAACCTCCCAAGTAGCTAGAATCACAGGCATGCAGCACTGCAACCAAGTAACAGAGGCTGTTTGTTAAACTGTCTTTTGTAATTGTTAAACCATCTGGAACCCATCATTATCTCTCTCTCTCTCTCTCTCTCTCTCTCTCTCTCTCTCTCTCTTCTCTCCCCTGTCACCCCCCCATCCCCTGTCATTTTCTTTTCTCTTTTTGGTACTAAAGATTAGACTTCAGGTCTTTGCACTGGTCTACATCCCAACCCTCATTTTTATTTTGACACAGGGTCTGCTCTTGCTTAGTCACTAAATTACACTTCCTGGCTCAAATTTGCCATCCACTAGAAGGGTACAGGGTGCCTGGGTTTTTTGTTTTGTTTTGTTTTGTCTTGTTTTGATTCATTTTTTGTAATAGTGACACGGAACTTCACTAAGTCAAATAATAGGAATTCAACAATATTTGTTATATTGCAAATTGTTGTTTGCAAATTAGGTCTTCAGATTAACAGACAGGACAAGCAAAATTCATCAAAAAAAATTGAAAAGAATTAAAATGCAGAGAAAAATAAACATTAACTGCTCCTTTTACTAGACCAATAGAAATCACCAGCACAATTTTCCACGCTATGTACTTTCTTTTATCCCTGCTTCTTTCTTTTCTCCTTTTGCTCATCCCAGTTGTTCTTAATTTTGAACAGTTTCTTTCCCTTTCACTTTATCTATTGTACCTTTCAGATTTTATTTACTCTTTCAGGTTCTTCTACAAGCAAGACGATACAATGTTGACACCTGCAGCTCTGATTTATTTCACTTATGAGTATGGTCTCTAGTTGCATCCATTTACCTATAAAAGTCTGAATCTTTTTATAATTAATACTTCACCATTATAAAAATACCACATTTTATACCCATTATATATCTATTTGGGTTGTATTCAAGATTTATAGCAGTGCAATAAACATGGGTGTACATGAGTCACTGTGATATGTTTTCAGTTCATTTGGAAAAATACCTAGGAAAGGAATATCTGAGCTGAATGAGACTTCTAATCCTAGCTTTTTGAGGAGTCGCCACACTGACTTGCACAGTGGTTGTACCAGTCTGCACTCCCACCAACAGTGAAGGAGGCTTCCTTTTGTCCCTTAGCCCCTCCAACATTTGTTATTGGTTCACTTCTTGATGTCAACCATTTTTTCTGGAGTGAGATGGAATTTCAGTGTTGTTTTAATTTGCATTTATCAAATGACCAATAATGTTGAACACTTTTTTAATATATTTATTTGCTATTTATATTTCTTTTCATCTGAGAAATGTACATTCATTTCAGATGCCCATTTTTGGATTGGGTCTTTGAATTTTGGAAGTCTGACTTCTAAATTTTTCTAAATGTTCTAGATAGAAGTCCTTTGTCTAAGTGACATTTGGCTAACATTTTTATCAATTCATGGATTTTCTTTTTACTCTGTTGGTGATTTCTTTGGATGAGAGAAACTTTTCAAAAAAAATGAGATCCCAATTGTTCATCCTTTGAAGTATTTCCTATGTAGTTTGGTTTATGTTCATGAACTCTGCCTACACATACTGTGTCTTCAAGATTTCAACCTACTTTCTACCTCAGTAAATTTAGTGTTTCTGTTATAACATTTAAATCTTTGATGCATTTTGACTTTAGTTTAGTACATGGTGATAGACATGGGTCTAATTTCAGCCTTCAGCATGAAGAAAGCCAGTTTTTCCAGCACCACTTACTAAAAAAGCTATCTTTCTTCAAGTAAATATGTTTGGCTCCTTTGTCAAAGATAAGGTGGTTGAGTGTATTTGTATTTATGGCTGAATCTTCTAATCTGTCCCACTGATTCTAAGGTCTGATTTTTGCTATGCTGCACTTATCACAGTAGCTTTATAGTATAATTTCAAGTCCCAAATTGTGATGCCTCCTGCCTTTCCTTTGTTGCTCAGGATTGGTTTTGCTATTCTAGGTCTCTTCTGATTCCAGATGAATTTTAGGAATGTTTTCTCTGTATTTGTGAAATATACTAATGGTATTTTAATCTGTACTGCTTTGAATCAGTGTAATAATTTTGGGAGTATGGCCATTTCACAATGTGGAGTCTTCCCAGTCATGAGCAAGGAATGTCTTTTCACTTTCTGAAATCTTCTTTAATCTCTTATTCAGAATGCTATGCTTTTCACTATATGGCTCTTTTACTTCCTTTAATAGATTGATTGCTAAGTATTCAATTTTTTGGATGTTATTGTAAAAGGCACGGTTTCCCTAATTTCTCTCTTGGTATGTTTGTTTGTGTATAGGAATGTTATTGATTTTTTTATTCAGCTACACTACTGAATTTGGTTATTAAATCTACAAGTGTTTTGGTGGTCTTCTGTAGAGAGTATCATGTCATCTGTGAATAATAGTAATTTCACTTCTTCCTCTCCAGTCCTTGTTCTTTTCATTTATCTCTTTTGTGTAATTGTTCTGGCCACTATTTCCAGAATTGTATTGAATAGGAGTGGTGACAGTGGACATCCTTGTCTCATTCCTGATTTTAAAGTTAAGGTTTTCAGTTTTTATCCATTTAGTGTGATGTTGGCAGTTGGTTTCTCATAGATGGCTTTTATCAGGTTAAGGTAAAGACCATCTATTCCAATTTTTTGTAGGAGTTATTTTTACCATGAATGAGTGTTACACTTTGTCAAAAGTTTTTTCTGCATCTATTGAGATGATCATGTGATTTCTGTCTTTGGCTCTGTTGATATGGTACATTACATTTATTGATCTTCATATACTGAGCCGCTCCTGCATTCCTGAGGTGAATCCCACTTGGTCATGGTGTATATTCTTTTTGATAATTTCATGAATTCTCTTTGCTAGTATTTTATTGAGAGGTTTTGTACCTGTGTTCAATACGGAGATTCATGCCTAATGTATTTTAAAAATGGAAATTATCAGGATAACTCTGGATAGACAGCCATCTGTGCTGGAATTATACAGCCACCCACTCCCCTACACTGGGAATAGCAGCACCTGACCTAAGGTCCATTTTCTAATTTTTGAGCCATTGTGCCATGGCCCTGCTGGCCCTGAAGGTGCCTGTGACAGAAGGGAGCCAAGGAGTGTCTCCAGGAACAGAGAGTAGGATTAATTCCCTCCAGGGCCAGAGAAGTTGCGCCAGCAATAGAGAGCCCCTTCTGAGGCACAGCAACGCATGAAGATGCATGGAAACTTCGGAACAGCAAATTGAAGACAACATGCCAGGGATGAAAGCTCCGATGCACAGCTGCCGGGAGCCAGGGAGAAGATTGTCACTTCCCTTCTCTGCACTGGGTTCCATCTCTTTGGATTCTTTGTAGGTTTTAATTTTCTTCTTGGATTTTTTCATGTTTCCCAAGTTGTTCATACTTAGCTAATTTTTTTCTTATCCAAGTTGTTATTTTCCAGTGTCTGGATTCCAAATCTCAGAAAGTTTGGAGGATTTGCTTACCACTCTATCATTTTCTGATGTTGTCTTCAGTTTCCTTTCTCAAACACAGTGGTTTTTGTTCTACAGGTCTTTCACTTCCTTAGTTAGGTTAATTCCTAAGTATTTCATTTTTCTTCATGCCATTGTGAATGGCATTTTTTTCATTTCTTTCTCGTTACTGGTATACAGGAACACTGTTGATTTTTGTGTGTTGATTTTATATTCTGCGGTGGTTCTGAATTTTTTTGTCATGTTATTTTCCTGCTGTTGGTTCCCTGATTTTCTCCTCTGTGTAATTGCTTGTCTTTCCTGATGGTTTATTTCTGATGTTGTTCTTGAAATTGTGGTCATTTTTTATCTCAGTACTTTTTGGAGGGATGTTTTGGTCATCATGAATTTCTTAAGTTGTGCTTTATCATGGAAATATTTTATTTCTCCATTAATTTTGAAATAGTTTTTCAGGATACATTAATCTGGGTTGGAAGTTGTTTTCTTTCAGTATTTTAAAATACTTTACCCCAAGATCTTCTTGACTTGAGGGTTTGTGTTGAAAAAGTCAGCCGTGGTTCTAACAGGCTTTCCTTTATAGGTGTTCCATGTTATGGGCTGTTTCCCCCCACCCCAACAGTTTTTAATAGTTGGCATTTGTACTCCATATCTGGGATCTTAATTATTATATGTCTGTGTTTAGATTCTTCTGATCATGGCTATTTGAGTTCTATTTGCCTCACTGATCTGTATGTCAGATTCTATTCCCATACTTGGGAAATTTTCTGCTAGTATTCCTGCCTTTTTTTTCTGTTTATGATTATAGTTTTGTTCTGAGACAAAATAACCAGTATGTTGATTATTGCTTGTTTGGGGTTTTATTTTGTGTTTTAGGACAGGGTCTAAGGGTGTCACTACGTAGACTGGACTTGTAGTGATCTGCCTGTGTTCAGCTTCCCAAGAGCTGGAGTGTGCGCACCACCACACTCAGTCTCAATCATGGTCTCACCCCCACTGGAGCGGGGCCGGCATGGCACACTGGGGATGGAACCCTGTTCCCGGCATCTGGCTAAGCAGACGCTTTAATCGGCTGAGCTATTTGCCTGGCCCCAATTATTGTTTTATTCACCTAAATAGCTCGTAATTCTATCACTGGACTCAAAATATGTCTTCTACCATTCTTTCAACTAAGTGAAAACATGTATTCATAGGTTTAGCTGCTACACAAGCTGGTCCTTCTTTATTTTATTTTAGTGGTAACGGGGATTGAACTTGGGACCTTGCACTTGCCAAGCAATTATGCCACTGAGCTATAACCCAAGCCCTGGTCCTTCTTTAGAAGAATGAAAGAAAAATTTGAAAATATAAAATTTTTAAAATCTTCTAAATAAGAAGTAAATGTCTTTCTTCTCTAGGAGCAATAGAACTCTTTTATCCAAAAATGTGGATTTAGAGTACATGTAAAAAATGTGTATCTTTACAGAAATTGTGATGCTTTATTCACAGATGAAGTCAGCTATGATATCTATATGCTCCTTTATAACAGTAAAGGTTTAATTACAAAGTGGACTTTTAGGGGCCAGGGAGATGGCTCAGTGGAATAAGTGCTTCCCTGGCAAGTGCAAGGGCCTGAGTTTAATCCCTGGTTCTGCCAAAAAAAAAAAAAAAAAAACAAAGTGGACCTTTGTTCTTATCCAGTAAATCTCTGTCAGGATGGCCCAGGATCTTGAGGTATGTATAACATTTCATCAACTCTTTAATTTTAGATTAAAGTGACTACTTCAAAGTTGCTGCTGCAGCCTCAACTATGTTTCTCATTATATTGTAATTGCCAAACCTGGAAGATATTTTTAAGATTTTTTTTGGTGGTACCAGGGATTGAACTCAGGACCTTGTCCTTGCCAGGCAAGCACTTATTCTACTGAGCTATCTCCCTGGCCCTGGAAGACATTTTTAAGAAACTCCAAAGTAATCCATCCTTGCTTCTTTTTGGAATAAAAGTGAAATAATTCATAATTATCATGACCTAAGCACCTGTTTAAAACTAAACATATACCTCTAGCTTGAAAAATAATTTCTTTTTAATTAAATAAACTGCAGCATAAGAGCCACATCAGTTTCCTTTTCCTTCCTGGAGAAGTCACAGGACAACTACCTCCTGAAAGCTTCTTTGTGTTGAATCTGGGAGGTAGAACAGAAGAAGCTGATCTTTTCCACTCCAAATCATGGAGGTGATGTGTAGAAAGCCATCCACTTTGCGTGGGCTGGGGAGGTGGCTCAGTGGCATAAGCACCTGCCTGGAAAGCCATCCACTTTGCAAGAATAGGGAGAGTAGATATATAAAAGGAAAATTGCCCATTCTAGAAGATAATACAGAAACACTTGCCTGATCCTGGGTTCAGATGAACATAGAAGCACCTACAGGTCAAAAAAGTCTTCTTTCTACATGACAAAGATCATGGTGGGGCCTGGCAAAAGCAATGGGCCTCCCCCTGCTCTGGACCTTAAGGCCACTTGGTCACAGCATCCCTGCGGGTGCCACTTTCAGTCTTCCTCATGTCTACCCTGAATTTGTTTTCTAGGTTTTTTCTTTTCCTTTCTTTTTGAGACAAGGTTTCACACTGCAGCTCAGGTTGACTTTGAACTCACTTTGTAAAACAGGCTGGCTTCACGCTTGCAGTGTTCCTTCTGCCTCAGCCTCCTGAGTGCTGGGATTACAGGCATGCACCATCACACTGGCCTTGGATTTTCGTGTACAAACCTGCCTGACAGTGTTGACATAATTCTTGTATTCTGTGTAACCTGTCAACCTGCTATCAGCCTTGTACTTCCCACTTGCAAATCATATTCTAACTGAATTCAAACTTGACTCTGGGCTGTTGATTTGAACCTTTGGGTTCCCCAGACCCCCAAAGTAATAAAAGATGTCTTCTAACTCCTTGATGAATAGAATCTTCCATTTGGATCAATACTGATTTTCTGCTGCATTGTGAGGGCTCATTTCTATTTCTTACTACTTAAAGTCAGTCTACACTACGGATATGAGTCACACACACACACTCTCTCCTTTTTCTTCTTCCTCTTCCTCCTCCCCCTCCCCCTTTTTCTTCCATTTGGGGAAACCCTATGAGAGGGTCAGACACAGTCTTGACAAAGTACCGACCCTAGTGCCACAGGGCTCCCAGTGAGCGGACTCTGGCTGTAGAGCCACAATGTGGGCCAGGGAGCCTGGTGCTGGGGATAGCGGGCAGTATTTGTGTCGTTGGGGCTGGGTAGGAGAGGCTCTTGACGCTGAAGCAAGGAACTTGTTTCACCCTCTTAAAATAGGTTTGCAGGTCTATTGACTCTCATCACAGAAAAAGAATTTTAACATGCATCAGAAGGAGGCTCCAGTAGGACTTGGAAATTGTAGTATGCACCCAAGAAGAGGGTACAGTGCTCAGAGGCTTGAGTGCACTGTGAGCTGGAGTGAGGCACATTTAACAGGATGTCTTCAAAGCAGGTGATCTAGCATGTGCATTGGCAGGTTGCCGACCTGTGTTTAAAGTTGAGAAATGCTAAAAAAAAATTAAAAAATAAAAATAAAGTTGAGAAATGCTGCCTTGGAAACAGCTGCTTCCCCGGGTGGAGTAAGGGCTACTGTAGGCCACACTTATATGTGAGAAAGACAGGCCTGGCGCCTCGAATTTAGGAATTTAACACTATCTTTTGTAAGAGGGACACAAATTGGGTGGCCTCTAGAAGCAAGAATACAGCTTGTCTTGAAGCTACAGGATTTTTTTTTTTTTTTTTTTTTTTTTTTTTGTCTTTAAAATTTGTTTTAATCCTATCTCCTTTCTTCCCTCAGTGTCAGGGAAGAAATTGCCACACACCCTCCTCTGCTGCTTCCTGAGAGCCAGGCAAGGACCCAACCAAAGATAGCATAAAACCACAGGCAATGCTACTGAGTGGCATGGGTCTCTCTGATAGCAGTGTTAATGTTAACAACCTTTCCCCAAGAAACACAAAGGACGAGCCAGGTGTGGTAGTGCACCCCGCATTCTCAGCACTCAGAAGGCCCAGGCAGGAGGACTGCTGACCTAGCAAGACCCTGTGTCAAAATAAAAAGAATTGAAAGGGTAGGAATACAGCTCAGGGTAAAGGCCCTGGTTTCAGTCCACTGTACCACACACAATGGTGGCCCTGGAGATTAGATCTGCCCGTGGATCCCAGCATCTGGTTAAGTGCTCTGTGATGAGGCACAAGGGTGAAGCGTCCCAGAACCGTGTTTCCCAGAATGCATTTCCTCACTGAGTAATAGCAGTGGCATGACAGGGTGTGTCAAAAGTGCCCTGAGAAGGCAGATGGCATAATCCTACCTAAGGAAATTGTTTTGTAGCAATGGAGAGTGAATTCCAGTTATTTTCTACTTCTGAGCTACATATCCATCACTTCTTAATGTTTTGTTTGTTCTGTGTTTGTAGTCTCCCTCCCTTGGCCTCCTAGGTGGCCAGCAGTCATGCCTCTCTTTGCCTCTATCTCTAGAATATGAGAGCTGAGCCATGACAGCTGCGAAGCGGTCTCCAGGAAGCACAGCGACTGTGTCCTTCCCTCACATACAAGGGCGGGACGTGCAAAGTGCCTGACAGGACTCGGAGCCCCGCTTGCAGGCAGGTGCACTCCCTGCATCTCTGAGGACTTGGGACAAGTGAAGTCGAGCGGCCCATGGCAGGCACGTTTGCCTTGTGATCCTGACCACTGCGCTTCCAAGCCTTTACCTAGCACTGGAGTGGTCATTGCTAGGAGCCTGCCTGCTTCCTGAGGGCTGAGCAGTAACAGCAGACCCCACAGGGCCAGAACAATTCCCTCCACACTTGCCCACCATTTGTAATTTCCAGGTATTATGATAGAACAGTGCCTAATTTCTCCTATATTTAAAATTTAGTTATTTAAAAATACAAACTGTTCTTATTATAAAAATATTTTTTTCTGACTACTGAAGAGAGAGTTGCAAAGAAGAAAATAAAAATGACTGATAGCTGTGCAATCATCCCTGATCACAGCTACCTGAGAGGCTGAGGCAGGCGATTAAAGTTTGAGGCTCTTTGGGCAACTTAGCCAGATCCCGTGTCAATACTTGAAAAATTAAAAAAGGGTTAATGACATTAACCCTGCAATGACATTATTACATTGACATGTTTCTGTACTTCTTACCACTTCTTTAAAATACAAATTTCTGATATGGAAATATGAGCTTACTATGTTATTTGGAGTTCTGTGCCCCCAGTTTAGTGGAGATTGAACCTACCACCATCATACCAAGATACATTACTGGTCTTTTTTTATTTTTTATTTTTAGGCAGGGTCCTGCTCAGTTGTTAAGTGGCCTGGACTGGGCTTGATCTCGTGATCCTCCTACCTCAGCCTTCCAGAGTTCTGGAAATATAGCCAAGTGCCACTATGCCAAGTTTTTGGGTTTTTTTGAGCAGCTCTCTCTTGAGCTTAAGCCAACACACAGGGAAGTAGTCATATGAACAAATTTCGTTAAGTGAACATTAATAAATGTTATAACCATTGTCTATATTAAGAAAAAGAAATTCTCAAGATCTGGGCTGGGAATGTAGTTCAGTGGCACAGCACTTGCCTAACACGTGAGAGGACTTGGGTTCAATGCCCAGCACACACACATGTGCACACACACACATGTGCATGCACATGCACACACGTGTGCACACAAGCTCACACACCACACACACAAAACTAAACAACCTGTAGCAGCTCCCTTCTACCTTCATTCATCATCAGCTCTTCCCCAAGCGTTCACCACTAGGGGATCTGTGCTTCAGATGACCCCTGTCATTTTTAAAGGGTGCTGGGGATTGAAGTCCAGGAAGGTGTCGTGTCTCGCTTATCCCTACCTGCCACAGTGCCAGCCACACAGTGGCTCTTCAGGAAGTGCTTAGTAAATATAGTAGGCTTTCTCTGGACACCTTAACCAAAAGTTATGATACTGTGAGTTTTTTCACCCAGCCTACCTTGTTTCATAATTATTTTAGCATTATGTAGGTCACTAGAAGTGAAAGCTCGGCAAGTCTGAATGGTAGTGCCATGCCTGCCTCCCCGCACCCTATTTGATCAACAGACTTGAGGTTCAGTGGGCCAGTTTTAAAATTAAATGTTTTCAATGAATAGAGGCATCTGCTCTAATAGTGTTTATAAACAGAATATCATGTCTGCACCTTGTACAACAAATAACCACTAAGAAAACAATATGCGATGTATTAATTATTGAATCTGTTCTAATAATTTGATTTGAAATTGTCTCATTGCTATTTGTTCTTCAATAAGATCATGGAAAAAATAAAATTAGCCGGGCGTGGTGGCGCATGCCTGTAATCCCAGCACTCGGGAGGCTGAGGCAGGAGGATTGTTGTGAGTTCAAGACCAGCCTGGGCTACAAAGTGAGCTCGAGGCCAGCCTGAACTGCATAGTGAGACCCTGTCTCAAAAAAAAACCAAAAATAAATAAATAAATAAATAAAATTAAATGTTTCATTTCACTCTGATTAAACTTGTAAAAAAATCTTCTCTAGATGGACAGATCTACTTCAATTCTTCCTTCTCCACTTCACTCCTGAAAGCAGCAGCATATATTGTTAGTTGCCTTCAGGGGCCATAATACTGGGCTTTAAGTGAAAACGTCCTGGCTTCAGGGTCTCAGACCAAGCTTCAGGAAAGAATGTTTCAGTAGTCAGGCCAGGCTTGGAAGGACAGAGGAGGAGGCTGCCTTCACTGCTTTTCTTCTGCTGCTTGGCCTATTCCTCTAATAATGCCTTCTACTGAATTTATAATTTTGCTGAATGTCTTTTAAGCTCAAGAGTTTGTTTGTTGTAGTTAATTTGCTTTTATTGCTTTGTTAGTTTTATTAGAGTACAGATAATTTCTGTGTCCCTGAAGCTGAGTTTTCTTAAAACAACCAGCTCTTTCAAGCTATCTGAGAGTTCTTCCTGACTGATCACTATCTAGTCAGCTTTTGGCGTCTTATTTGAGCACTAGCTGAGGTCAGGGTCTCCTGGAAGCATTCACTGTTGTGCGATACGATCTAGGTGCTGACTGATGGGTCAGGTATCCATTCTGTTTTCCTAATCTGGTTTTGTCTGTGCCTGTCTCTCCGTACTTCAAAGCAGCGTGCTTAGCTTTCTCTGCAGCTGCATTCACTTTCACTATTTCAGCACTAGATGGCGCCCAGAACCAGGAATGGGCTTTTATCGCTGCTGCACAAGAGAGGACAATTCTTTTTTTTTTTTTTTTCAATGTGTTTTAGTACAGGGACTACAAGGTCTCACTACAGAGATCGGACTCGTAGCGATCCTCCTGTGTGCAGCCTTCCCAGCGCTGAGATTACAGGCTTGCACCACCACTCCCAGTCTCAGTCGCAGTGGGGGCGGGGCCGGCACCAGCGCAGCGCGCCTGGGATCTAACCGGGTCCCCTGCGTCTGCCTAAGCAGCCGCTTTAATGGGCTGAACAATCTGGCCGGCGGAAAAGGCAATTTTAGGCCTCGGTTTGTCCTACGTACATCCTTGGTGCATCTCTCAGAAACAAATGGGAAGGTACAGACAGAGTAGTCCTTTCCCACAAGCCTCTCCCTGGGAACGGGACAGACCCTGATGCCCCATCACTGTAGGACCCGTGCCCAGAGTCAGACAGAATCACAGCCGTGGTCCAGCCCGTGTCACACCTATGGCCACCAGTGGCTGTGTCACGCCTTGAGCCTGCAGTCTGCCAAGAGCAGCACAACTCTGAAAAGGACCGAGGGCACAGAACTATGGTGAAGTGGACTCAGCTTAAAACCACTGCAATTTGTCGCAGGTGCTGCTAGCTGCCAAAGAATCGTGACAACCCAGGCCGCTGGAGAGACTGAGTCCACAGGCAGGGCTGGGGATGGGCCCTGTTAGGATTTGTGCAGTGTGAAGCCCCACTAGGCTAGCGCTATATTTTAGCGTAAAGACATGCTACTTGTGCCTCCTCCACTACGCGGGTTTTGCGCCATACTGTGTTGCCTGCGGTTGAGGTCTATCATGACTGGATCTGAAACGCCTCTCAAGGCTCGTGTGTTGAAAGCTTGATCCTCGGGGCAGCAGTGCTCAGAGGAGGGGTTTTGGGAAGTGACTGGATTGTGGAGCTCTGAGCTTGGCAATGGAGGAAAGGTAGGCAGGCGGGCCTTCAAGGGTCTCTAGGCCGGGCCTTCCCGCTCTTGCCTGTTGTCTGATGTGAGCTGTGCCACTTTGCTCTACCTCAGGTTCCCCACTATGATGTCCTGCCTCAGTGTGGGCCCCAAAAAAACAGAGCCAAGTGACCAGGAACCCCAATCTCTGAAACCCTGAATCAAATACACTGTCCTACTTTTAAGCTATTATTTTCTAGTATTTCATTACAGCTAAGAAGCTGACCAATACAGAATCTAACTTCACATCATACACTAAGATTAACCGGTTTACAGATTTAGCATAAAAATAAAGCCATAAAAATATCAGAAGGAATTTTAAGATTACATTTCTATAATGGGTGAGGCGGGCCTTCCTGCCACTTTAGCAATAACAGTGCTATCTGTATGTGCACCCCCAAAGTCTACCTGCGGTAATCAATTCAAGATTCTTTTGCTCGGTTCAGAAAGAATCATGAATAGACCAAGTACACCTCTCTTAGTATTTGCAGCTAAGATGAGAGCCTGGGTACCTCGGCTTTCATCTCCCAGTGTTTGCAGCTCTCCGTAATGCTCCTATGAGCTCTCTGGAACTCTTCAGAAGAGCTTCTGAATTCTTCCAGCAGCTACAGCTAGCAGCCTACAGCAGCTCTCCAGCTCTCCCCACCATTCTCTGGCTGCCAACTACCTTAAGTGTTACCACTTTGGGCTGTTGGCCACTTTCAGTGCCAGTGGCTGTTAGTGCTACCAGCTCTTACTGCAAAAAGCTCAGTTCACTGAACATAAAAATCACAGACAAAATAAAACCATTTAAAAGGAGCTTTATCAGTCGGAAGTGGTGGCACATGCCTGTAATCCCAGCACTTGGGAGGCTGAGTCAGGAGGATTGTGAGTTTGAGACCAACCCAGGTTACAAAGTGAGCTCAAGGCCAGCCTGAGCTACATAACTAGACTCTGTCTCAAAAAAAAAAAAAAAGGAGGCTTTATCAAGTCATACGCTGCAGTGTACGGAGAAGCAGTACATGGATTGGCCCAATAAAGGTGAGGAAGCTGCATATACAGAAAGAAGTGTGGGCTCACGCATGTGCATGTGTCCTGCTGGCTGGCCGCGATGTCCCATTGGGTCGTGGGGATAAGAGGCTGCTGCGTGCCACAGTGGGAGACTTGGCTGCAGAGGGGCAGAGTCATCCTGAGCACTTGGGGCTGAGCTGTCTGGGACACACCTGCCAAGGCTGCCACTGCCAAGGTGAGAGCTTCCTAGCAGCTGACGGGTGTCGAAGGCAGCCAGAAAAACCCGAAAGCACCTCTCGGGGAGCAGCAGGCTCTTCTCTGCTGTATTGGTATGAAGCAGTCATTAGCCATGGAAGTATGGAGTCCTCATAAAGGGGCATCAATGCCCTTATCAAAGAGAGTCGCCCTGCCCTACCTACCCTCTCAAGACTGACAGTTGCTGGTGTCTCAGCCTTTGATTTCCTAAGCTCCAGAATTTTGTGGAACTTCTATTATTATTATTATTATTAAATTTAGTACAGGGTCTACAGGGTCTCACTACACAGATCAGACTCATGGCGGTCCTCCTATTTTCAGCCCCCCAATAGCTGGGATGATATGTGCGTGCCACCACACCCAGTCTCAATCACTGTTTCTGCATGCCCCAGGAGCGGGCCTGGCACCACACACCAGGACCGAGCCCCGAGCCCTGCGCTCTGCCTAGGCAGGCACTTTAATCCACTGAGATATCTGGCTGGCCCTCTATTTCTATTATTATTCATTTATTTACCAGTGTCTGAGAGTGCACCTGTGTGCTGGAAATTGAATCCTGAGTTCCTGGCGCGCAGCGCTAAGGAGCTGGAGGGGCTGCTGAGGCGCGACAAGTCTTACTGCGCAGAGACTGCTCACAATATCTCTAAGAATCGCAAGGTCATCGTGGACAGAGCAGCACAGCTGGCCATCGGAGTCACCAATCCCAATGCCGGTGAAGAGAACAAGTAGACGACCTGTGCGCATGTCCATTTGTGCTTCACTAAAACCACACACACACACAAAACCAAAAAGCAATCCTACCCCCCCAAAGATGCTCCTTTTCCCAGTCTTTTGTACAAAAAGTCCTAGAATTGAAAACACATTGGTCCAAGTAGACAGCTGCTCACCTACCTCTGATCCCATCACTGAGGCCAAAAGATGGGATGTGCTGACTCAAATTTTTCTTCCATTCTACCCAGTGAGTTCTATAAACATAACAAAGCCTTAAAGAAATTTGCTAGAAATTTTATTGCATTTACTGAAAATATCACATAATTCCACAGTTAAAATGATCATAGTTTTCAAATTACAAAGCTCTTTTCTTTAAAAAAAAAAAAAGTTTTGCATTAAATTGTACTGTATTTAAAAATCAGTTATAAATTAGTCTTTGAAACAAAAGCATAAAAATTTTAAAAGCACTGAAACACCACATCCTGGTCAGACCCAGCATGATTTAGTGCGGTCCTCCATACTGAGCAGCTGCTGTGCAAGCAGGGTCCTGGGAAGGGCAGAAGGCGAGCCCTGCATCTGCTGCCGCGGTGTGCTCACGCACTGAAATAGCTGGAACAGCTCGGGTTCCAGGTCTGAAATA
This sequence comes from Ctenomys sociabilis, assembly GCA_004027165.1. Lineage (NCBI taxonomy): Eukaryota > Metazoa > Chordata > Mammalia > Rodentia > Ctenomyidae > Ctenomys > Ctenomys sociabilis. The sequence goes on along the minus strand of PVKA01032922.1, from coordinate 9,410 downwards.
TGCTGCGTCTAGCTTTCAAAATACACAGAATAATTTAAAACAATTTTAACATAAGCATTAAAATACAATAAATTGACATGAAAAACATTATACTAATAGATACTTAAAATTTCTGAACTCTCTCATACTAATACTGCAGAGTTTAACTTGTTGCAAGTTGGGCTAAAATAAACTGGTGGGACAATAGCTAAAATGCAAACTTATCAGGCACTGTGCAATGCCTTTAAAATCTTACATTTCTCAAACAATGCAGTATATTAATGGCTACATTAAGAATTATTATTAAAGGGCTGTAACTCTAAGAAATTTCCACTGTGCATGTATAGCTCACATAATTAGAAAAAGTTAGTGCTGGTGAATCCAGGATACTCAATTATGCAAATAAGGTTTTTTAAACAAGGAAAGTCACCATGTGTGTTGTTTTCCTAATTTAATTTGAGAAGGATTTTTTTTTTTTTCCAGCTGGCTCAGGCTGCCTTCAGGGCAGGTCTGGTAAGGCATATGGTGCTGTGGTCCCCTGCACCTACTGGGTTTGTCCAAGCAGGCACTTAACTGAGCTAACATGCAAGCCCCCCCTCCTAATTTAATTTGATAACTATAAAATACAATTAAAGCAGTCTTTTGAGAGATGGGCTACATATCTGGATTCTGTTTCCAGGGACATTAGAGTGTCTAGTTCAGGTGTCACACAATCTCCACAGCCATGTGCCAGGAGCCCTCGACAAACTACGTCAGCTTCACTGACACTGAGGTGCAGTGCTTACTAATTTAACTCTCCTGGTTAAATCTGAAATATGAGCAATGATACTTTCAGTAAGAAATTTTTAAAAAGTACAAAAGTAACTGAGCAAACTAGTTTGCTTGTACTAGTTTGCTGTCCTTTCCTAATGGGCCAGGGACTGTGGGAATGAACTTTTATCTCACTAGAGTTGTTAAGTTCTGTCATTAGATCTGATAACAGTGTAGAGTAAGCCCACAAATTCCCAGTTTAATTAAAATTAATTTCAATTTTTGTCAGGTCCACAGGCCTCATCATTCTTTCTTGTTTGTCCCTTGAACATCTATCTATCAGAAAAAAATACTAAAGAAATCTTACTAAAATTCAGATTCCATCAACAACTTGTGCTAGCTTGCTGTTAGTTCTGCTTTAGTCTGCTGGCACTTGCAGCCAAATAGCTCAGCAGACTAAAGCACCTGCTTAGGCAGATGCAGGGGCCAGAGGTTCAATCCCTTCTGCCATGCCGGCCCCACCCCTTGGGGGTGCTGAGACTGCCAATCGAAACTGGGTGTGCTGGCATGCATCTGTAATCCCAGCACTTGGGAGGATCACTACGAGTCTGATCTGTACTATAGACTCTGTACTAAATACATTTAAAAAACAAAAACAAAAACTGAGCAACCCACTATTCAAGTTTTAAGCTGCTAACTCCCAAAACTGATTTTAGCATGAAAGACAATAGCACCAAATGCTCAAGTGTCTACTTGAGCAAGCTCAGCAGAAAGCTGCTATATATGTAAATCATTCCCATTCCTTGGAATCAAGAAATAGCTTGCTTCGCGCTAGAAACATTGAGAATTTTGCTTTTGAAGTTTTTACCTTGGAAGGCCACGATCATCAGAAAGTTTGCATTTGGTGACCATTTTCTTGTGTGATTCATAGTTTAAATCCTCCAGTGTTAACAAAACTTACATACTTCAAAGAACTTGAGCTCATTAATCACTTTAAAAGTGAAGTTTCATTCTCATATGCTATACAAAATGAAATGTATATAGTATTGCTGGTTCTACACATTTTTATTGTATTATATTTAAAAAGGGAAAAAATGATTTTGAAAGGAACTGAAATTTAGCACTGATAATCTTGATTTAATTTTTTTACGGGGGGGAAGTACTAAAAGTCTATTCATAGTGTAAGGTCAAAATAGAACACTATTAATAACAAACCCTCACTCTGAAATAATATCCTAACATAGACGGAGACACAAAAGACACTTCATTAGGGAAGATCCCAGTAGAAAGTTTCTGTGTTTGTCCACATTTACAATATTTAACAAACTGATTAATATTTAAAAATGATATCTAGTGAAGAACAAAAGTCTTATGTGACAGGGTATAAAATGATATAATTTAATATAAAAGGATACAATTATTCTGTAGTGATAGTTCCTACATGCTTAGTGACATTTAATTCCACAACACTCTTCTTACAGCATTCATACTGAGAAGCAAGACCTCTTTAATTAAACTGAGAACTTACGGGCTAACTCTACACTGTTATCAGATCTAATGACAGAACTTCCAACAACTCTAGTGAAATAAAAGTTCATTCCCACAGTCCCTGGCCCACTAGGAACTTTAATGGGTACGTTGTGAGGTTCAGGCACAGCTGTGCATCATCAGTGACCTTCTGTCTTTCCACCAATGAAAACAGGACCTTTCCTTCACCAGCACAGTTCTTAAATCTAGATTGTAATTTCAATTTTTGCCTTCTGTCAGGTCCATGGGCCTCAACAGATGTTCTTGTTTGTCCCTTGAACATCTATTTATCAGAAAAAATACTAACAAAATGTTACTAAAATCCGGATTCCATCAACAACTTGTACTAGTTTGCTGTTAGTTCTCAATCACCACAGCATCTCCGAGGAAGCAGAAGTACACAGCAGAGCCTTCGGTGGAAACTCAGACAGCTGAGCTGCCGAGCGGTGAGCCTGGCATCCCATGCTGGTTAGTTCCCACGGTCTCCTAACTAGTTAGAAATTCAGAAATCTTCCCTCTCACGAATGAGGAGGCCTTCTATATTATTCTATATTGGTCAAGAAAATAGTACTAGCCCCCCACAAGCAAATCTGTAACCATTTAAATGGGACTACTGACCTGGAAGAGGTTTCTCTGAATGAATAATGGTTAAGATAGTTAAAGTATTTAAACTTTGACAGTTTAAAAAGGGCAAGATAAGTAAACTACTATGTCCTGAGTTTCTAGGAGTGACTCAAAAATTCACAACATGGGTCTGTACTTTCTTCAGCATCACCTGTAAGGTCAAGTAGAGTTCAAAGACTATGATTCTAACATGTATGAGTTTCTAACCATAACTTTGGGCCTCTGGTCCTTTTTTGAAACTGAACCCTACTACAGTCTATAACAAAGAGTATTTGTTTTTGCCAACAAATAAAATAATAAACATGGACATGACTAGGAAATCACAGTGAACCCAGGAGCTGTTTGCCCACCTTATTACTCATTCCTGTCCCTATTCTTAAACTCAGCTCTGAGTCTTTTTCTTGACATCAGAGCATGCCATCAGTAAAAATCAGTGAGCATGACATGAACCAACCAGTGACACTGGAAAGCAGTGTTCCTCTACAGTTCCTGTCCTGCCTCACCCAGTGACCATTAGGAAAGACTAACTGCTCTTTTGTGTTAATAATGACAAAAAGTTTGCCTTTTAAAGAGCTGCACTTCATCTTTTGAGACAACAACCTGGAAAAGCAGCAACCATAAACCTAACTTGTTACCTCTTAATGTTTATGCCAGCTACAATGAAGTTTTCAGTGTTAAAAATGTCCTGAAGTGCTTTTCTCTTCCTGTCTTAAAATCTAGCACTGGAGATTGAACCCAGAGCCTTCATACTCAACAATATTCCCAGCATCTGTAAAGTATTTTACATGGACACAGGGTTCCTAACTCACCGCGTTACCTCAGCCTCACAGTGCTAAGATTACATGCTGCAGTTTTTATACTTGCTTAAATTGTTCACGTTAAAATTGGAGCCAATTAGTTTGTGTATTTCTACTTGTATTTGTAAACTCTGATTTTATTGTACCACTACTCACCCCAGAATATAATCCAAGTAATTACAGGTTCCTAACAGTCAACTGCTGGAATGGCTTCTAAGAGGTCCAGTATACTCCAAGTTATTCTCCATGATGCATCCTCAAGATTAAGACTTTATTTTTCATTTATTTACTTGGTACAGGGTCTTGCTATGCAGCTTAGAGTCATAATGATCCTCCTGTCTCAGCCTCCCCAGTGCTGAGATTACCATGCCCAATTTCAGGGGCCTGCATGGTGCACCTGAGGTTCCGGGGCTTGCCCAGCAGCCACTTAGACTGCTGAACTATATGCCCAGCCCAAGACTAAAATTTAATAAAATCCTAATGGATTATGAAAACCAAAGCAAAAATTATACTTTCTTAAAATATTAAGGACTTAGCAATTTTTTCCTCAAAGCATTTAAACATTTAAATAAAAATATTCTAGAACCTATCACAAAAGATATGAAGCTTAAATATTTTAATCATGTAATTTTAAAGCATGTATTGTGGATCACTGAACTGTTAGCTTTAGGTTATGGGCAAGCTCCTCCCCCACTTAATACAAAACTGGGCTGGGATTCATTGGCTAACACTCTGGGGACCAGTAAGTAGTTAGCTCAGCAATGGTGCAAGGGTATTAATGCAAGGGTATTAATGGACTCTTGAGTTTTTGGAGAGCATTAGGAGAAAAATAAAAGGAAAAGCAGAAAAGAATAAGGAAAACAGAAAAAGAGCAAGCAAAAAATACCTACAAAAAATACCTACGAGTAGGACAGCCCAGCACCAGAAACTCTTTAGAGCCATCCATGCTATAGGTCACTTCCCCCAAATCTTGTATCACACTTCCTGCTGACTAACATCAAAATTACCTGCATGTAATTCAGGACTATGATAACACAAACATGCCTCCTAATAGGAGCTTAAATGCTTAGGGTTACCTGAAGCAAATAAGCTTACTATTTATCATTAAGTGTACATTTACTTCCAAAGTGTGGGAAACTGAAGCTGCAATTACTAAAGGGTTTTCCGTACTTAGGTGGAACCTATGGGATCATCAGCAAACTAATATATGGATCAGAAAATATAAATGAATTCATTTCTATTTATGCGTGGGGTTGGATGCTTGTTATTAACACTATGTAGTTTTCAATGGAAATTCCAAGTCCTATAGCAGGGTTTTAAAGTGTATTCTCTCAGAAAAGTGCCTGAGTTGAATGCAAATAGATTATTTGGTCACTGTACTGCAGCAGGAAGTGTTCAGAAATTGTGATTTTCCAGGTGTGCTGATGAACGCCTGTAATCCCAGCACTTGGGAGGCTGAGGCAGGAGGCTCACTGTGAGCTTGGGGCCAACCTGGGCTACACAGTGAGTTCAAGGCCAGCCTGAACTCCATAGTGAGACCATGTCTCAAAATAAATAAATAAATAAAACCCCACAAAGAACAAAAACAAAATTAGGATTTATTTTTAATAATGTAATACTTTTAAATATAGAATACAAATCTTTATGGATGTTCATAATTCTCACATCTTTGGTTTGTGTATTTTAATTTGCAGAATTTTTTCTTACCAAATAACGTATTCCTAAATATTTAAAGGAATTTAGCATGTTTTATTCTTTTTTCTAACTTTAAATGATTATAGTACTCTTCATAAGCATTTACTACAGCAGAGCTTTTTCAGTTAGTTTGATTCATTCTATTAAACTTATTATCATATAATGTATAATTATATACCAATATAGTATGCCAAAATCTAAATTTTTATTATAAATACTTAAGTCACTTTGGTATTTTAAAGTGAAGAGTAATCCAGCAAGACCAAGTGTTTGGATTTCAGATTTATTACCTTTTCTTCTCTTGTTCCAAAATTGGCCAAATTTTGGAAGGAAAACATTTTGGAAGTCTTTATACAAAGTTAAATTTCCATTTTAGAATAATCTTTCAGTAAAAATGGGGGCTGTCTTTAGAAATCTCTGCTAAGACTGTAAAAAACAATAACCTTTTGTCATGGCAGGCTGGATGGCCGGCCTTACCCAACTTTTCACAGGCGCTGGTAACAGTGAGGAAGTAATGTTCTAGACAACTAGAGGCGAGTCCATGAAGGACGACAGCATGCACTGTATTCTTACCTCTAAATCCTTTCTTAAAAGCTTAAAATAAGACCAGGAAAGGGTGGTATGGTCAAAATAGTTGTTTGCTGCAACAGAACAGCAAACAAATTACTGAAGACTCCTGATATAGAACTAATAGAAGGAGTATGATGCAGCCGAGTGCAGGGCATGCTACACTGCTCAGTGAACTCACAATCAAAATCCCATCGCTAAAATACTACTAAAATAAACTCCATAGTTAATATTGACATGATGAACTTTCAAAGAGGCAGGAGGAAGCCGACCTCCTCGGGCCCTGCACCCGCTCCCTAGCCAACAGCTCCACGGCCACATGCTCTGCAGGCAGCCCATCGTCACAAGGGCAGAGAATGGAAGAGCTCTGCCTTGGAAGCACGAAAGACAAGTGGTAAGACCCTTCTCACCTCATAGATAATTCAGAACAGATGGATCCTGGAGGCGCTTCAAGACAAAGTATCCCTGCCGTTAGGCAACGCATGACTGAATACCTCAACACAAACTTCTGCTAGGAAACTCTGCAACTATACACATTACTTCTCTTTATAGATACTTATTCACTTAAGACCTATCAAGTTCATAAACCAATATAAGTGTTTTTTATATCAGGTTGGTATTTTCTTCACAAATAAAAAGGGATTTGCCCTTCTTTCTAATTTGTGCCTTCAACTCCTATTTGATAACATACCTAAGACAACTTTGAAGTACCAGTGCTAATAAATCCCAAAATCAGAAATATTCTTAATTTCCAGAATAGTTTGCATGCATTAGTTATATTTTATTGTTTTTTTTTAAAAATCGGATGCTTGGGCTGTTTTGGCTATTTGAATAAAATGCACTGCAAACCCAAATGGAGCAAATAAATGCCTGTGGAAGAAAACTGCCCTGCCATTCTGAGAGGGTCTTCTCATCTCACACAATTCTAAATCTGCCGCTAGCATCTGTGCCCCGAAGGCCCTTGGCCCTGGAACAAGTCAGAACGCCCCATTTTATAGCTTATGAAGCAACAGAAAAGCAATTCTCATTTATTTCTGCATTTCAGGTGGATCTATAGTTATCTACAATTTGGGCTTACATTTTGCAAAATGTTTCCAAAGAGCAGAAGATTAAAACAGAGGTACCAGAACATTATGTGAGACAACAAACAAAATATTTCCAGTTCTAATCAAACTGTAATCCTTTCAGTACAGCTTGAGGTATTTTAAAATATTTTACAAGCTTAAATAGTATTCACAGTTTCCAAAGTTGCCACTTGATAAGATAGCTTCAAATCTTCACAATATTTGACTTTCAGACCTGTTTTCCTGTAGCAGAGCCTCTTCCCTCAAAACTCTTGGAAATATTAGATAGCTACTTGGTAGAAGAAAATGGTTCTTATAGTAATAAAAGTTCTATTTCCCAATTGTGCTATTCCAAGGGTGTGATTAAAAAAATAAGAAATTTGCAATTCATATAAAATGAAAACTTGCTTAAAATTCAAAAGTAAGTCCAGTCTGGTAGAGGTATGTAGACATTAAATAACAGAATCTGATTCTTTCTTAAAGATTTCACATGAGCTTGACAGCAGAGAGTTCTGGTTCCCTAGCATCTTCTCCATCTTCTCTCCTCCAGTGGTTTTCTGGATCTCTCTCTGCTTCTTACTGTGGATCCATGGGATAAAACAAAGTACAGCACCTCCAATAAGGGGAGGGACTCCAGCGAGGTAGAATGCCACGTTATAGGAACCGAGCTTGTCTCGAAGCAGCCCTGGGAAGGGAAAGAACTGTCACTGAGAGAAAACAAGCTTGCCTCTAAGGGCTGCAGATCAGTCACACTGTTGGCCTAGGGCCAGGAAAAAAACTGGCCATCAGCAAGCCTGTCACACACCACAGAACCAGCTGCCGTCCTTTCCTGCTTTTATTAGTGGGTATTTGCTATATAGGTAAATGGGTTTCATTTTAGCAGATTTTGTACACAGATGTAACATACTTTAATCAGCCTCCCTCTTCACTCCTGTTGCCTTCCATTCCCCTTAGTTTTACACAGGGGGGAGAGGGGAGAGGTGTTCATTGTATATAATTTATTGTGATCATACTCACACTCCTAATGTCCACCCTAACCCTCCCTCCCTTCCATCCCTTCTCCTTTTCTAATAATAGTTTCCCTTCTACTTTCTTGTCTTCTTTTTAAGACTCTACTTATTAGGGAGAACAGGTGTCATTAGTCTGTGTTCACTCAACATTACTTCACTCAACATTATGATCTCTAGGTCCCTCCATTTTTCTGCAAAAGACAAAATTTCATTCTTTCATGGCTGAATAATATTTCATCATGTATATACACCACATTTTCTTTAACCATTAATTCACTGATGGACACTCAGGCAAGTCTCATATCTTAGCTATTGTATATTGGATTGTAATAAATACAAGTGTGTAAATATTCCTATAGTACAATGAGTTTAATGCCTTCAGATACATCAGACATTTTAAGAAAACACATGTGAAATATAAATCTCTTCTGATGAGGAAAGAAAAGATCTTCCATTTTTGTCTTAGAGTATTAGCCTTTTAGTTCTCTCTTTTTTTTTTTTTTTTTTTTTTTTTTTTTTTTTTTTTTTTTTTTTTTTTTTTTTTTTTTTTTTTTTTTTTTTTTTTTTTTTGGAGAACCAGGGTTTGAACTTAGGCCCTTGTGCTTGCCAGGGAAGTACTTATTCCACTCAGTCATCTCCCCGGCCCACCTTTTAGTTCTTATACCAGGATATTACTTGGGGAAAATATTGGCAACTATACATTGGCTTTGTTAAAACCTCTTACAGGCCACGTGGATATTCAGACATGGGGTAGGTGGTACTCAAGTCAGCTGAAGGTAGGCCCAGCATCCAGCTGAAGCTTGTCTCAAATGCCTACATTTCAAACCCATCTTGGTCCTATGTGTTTTTATAAACATGAAATTGCTCAGTATCATGGCACACACTTGTAATCCCAGCTTCATGGGAGGCTAAGACAGGAAGACAAAAAGTTCGAGGCTAGCTTGGGAAACTTAGTGAGACCCTGGCTCAAAAAAAAAAGAAAAAACAGGTTGGCGATGTAACTCAAAGTAAAAACCATAGATTGAATCTCGTGTGTGCACATGTGCATGTGTGTGTGTGTGTGTGTGTGTGTTGACATGGGAGAGGGGGAGAGCAAGAGGGTAAAAGGGAAGAAGAGAGGGACCAAGAGAGAAGGAGGAAGGGCAATCCAAAGAAAGTATGGAAAATTATAAATTTAAGCCAGGATAAAAAAAAGTTGTTACATTTGGGAAAGATACTAAGGCTTGATGCTCCTTGGGAAGAAGATATAAGTATGTTTGACCACTCTATTAGATCCTTTGGCTTTGCTTCTGAATATTATTTAGTCTTCTTTCTTCTTTGCCTAAAAAAAAAAAAAAAATCTGGGACTTGGAGTTGTAAATTTTTTTTTTCAAGAGTTAAAAGTTTGCCTTAAGCCG
>PVKA01032921.1:0-24873 GCA_004027165.1 Ctenomys sociabilis | reverse complement strand
ATATATATATATATATATATATATATATATATATATATATATATATATATATATATATGGTTCCAGAGTTTGCATGGCATGAAGTACCAGGAATCGAACCTGGGTTCTTGGACTTGCCAGGCAGACAATTAGACCACCAAGCTATCTTCCCAGCCCCCAATTTTTAAAAATAGTATTTTAGTGTAAAACAAAATTTTACACATTTAACATACACACACACACACACACACACACACACACACATATGGCACTGAACCCCAGTCTTCCTCTGTGGATTCCTCAGTCTCTCCATACACACTGCCATGGGCGCTAGACCTCTGCTTGGACTCTATGGGACATTGCCGTGGGATCCCAGGTCCTCAGCTGCATTCTTCAGATCCCTAGCATGAGAACAGATCTCTTGTGCTCTTCTACATTTGACTCTATGGGCAAATATTGTAAGCTCCTTTTGTAAATCTCTGTGCCCTGCAGTAAACCTGTTCTCTTGCAAATATGGACTAGGCGCTGGCTTATAGATAAATGAACACTCCTGGCATTAGTGCAAATGCATCTCATTCATATAGTTTAACAGTGAGCTAATTTAAATTATTTGTTAAGGTAAAACTAAACATGTGTTTAAAGTTGATGACATGTTTTTATTGTTTGTTAGCCAAATGAGATAATACAATTGTTTTCTGGGAAAAATAATTTTAAAGTTTTTCTTTGGGTAAAGATAGTATATCACATGGTGTAAAAGTTTATGTCATGCTTTAGTCCTCAAAAATCATCTTAAATAATTTTTAAAATAGATAAATAAACTTAGATTAATGCTTATAAGTATTTGTGACACCATCTAAGTAATTAGTAGCTAAATGAAATTTATAGATTCTTGGTTTATAAAGGTTTATAAAATGTATTTGGTTTATTAAATGTACTTTCATTAAAGATTAATATATAGAATGTTTTAAGATTGTTTTTTAAAATTAATTAACCCTTAAATGTCTAAAACTTTGTTCTAAAAAATATTGTTCTAAAAAATTTGGGGCTGGTAAGATAGCTTGGAGGTCTAAGTGCCTGCCTGGCAAGTACAAGGACCTGGGTTCTATTCCTGATACTTCATGCCGTGCAAGCTCTGGAACCCCAGGTGTGTTATGCTGGCTACTGAAATTGGGTATAGTGGCATATGCCTGTAATTCCAGTGCTGTGAAGGCTGAAACAAGAGGATCACTACAAGTCTGAACAGTGTAGTGAGACCCTGTGCCAAATAAATAAATAGATTTTTTTAAACACTGTGCTGATTGAAAAACTGTCTGGTAAACCACCTGGCTGAGCGTGTTTGGAATTGGGTCGTATCTGCTGATCTGCTCCGTTGATCCTCAGCCTTTGTTGTTTTTGTTTTTATTTTTGCCAGGACCATGCTGATTTTACAACAATAGATTTATAATATAATTTCAAGTCAGGGATTGTGATGCCTCCCTTGCTTTGTTGTCCAGGATGGCTTTTGCTATTCTAGGTCTCTTTTGGTTCCAGATAAATTTTAGGCATTTTTTCTCTAGGTGTGTGATATAGTAATTGAATGCTGATGAGGATTACATTGAATCTGTATAACAGCCTTGGCAGTGTAGGCATTTTCTCAAAGTTGGTTCTTATTACCCACAAGCATGGACTATCTTTCCATTTCTGAAATCCTCTTCCAGCCGTTTTTTCAGAGCACTGTAATTTTCACTGTATTGATATTTTACTTCCTTTATTAGATTGATTTCTCAGTATTTCATTTCTTTTTTGGATGCTGTTGTGAACGAGTTGTTTTCCTTAATTTCTCTGTCAGTGTGTTTCTTGTATGCACATAGGAATACTACTGAGTTTTGAGTGTTGACAATGTAACCAGCTACTAAATTTGGTTATTAAACCTAGATGTCTGTGGGTGGAGTTTTTGGGAACTTCCACGTAGAGTATGATGTCACTGTGAATAATGATAATTGCACTTCTCTTCCTTTCCTATTCTTATTCCTTTTAATCTCTCTTGTCTCATTTCTCTGGCAAATGTTTTCAGAATTAAACTGCAGCAGAGTAGTGAAAGTGGACATACTTGTCTTGTTCCTGATTTTAAAATGAAAGTTTTCAGCATTTGTCCATTTAGTCTGATGCTGGCTGTTGGTTTCTCTTTCATGCCTTTACCAAATTGATACAAAGAATATATATTCCAACTTTCTGTAGGGCTTTTATAAGGAATGAGGGTTGGACTTTGTCAAAAGCTTTATCTGTACCTATTGATATGATCATTAGTTATTAATTTATGCTTATTTAACCAATCCCTGCATTCTTGGGTGAATCCCATTTGATCGTGATGTACAATCTTGATGATTTGATTCACTCTGTCTCCTACTACTTTATTGAGGATTTTTGCAACCGTATTCGTCAGGGAGATTGGCCTGTTGTTTGCTTTTGTGGTTAGGACTTTCTCTGGTTTTGGTACCAGGGTAATACTTAACTCCAGATGTGAGTTAGAAAGAATTGCTTCTATTTTGATTTCATTAAAGGGGTTGAGAAGTATTCGCATCAAAATCTTCTCTAAATTTCTTGTACAATTCGGCTGTGAGTCTGTCAAGACCTGCACTTCTTTGTTGCTAAGTTTTTAATTACGTATTCAATTTCATTGACTGATATTGATTTGTTCAAGATGTTTATATCTTCCTGATTCAGATTTGGCAATTCATGTGTATATAGGAATTTTCCACCCTGTAAGAGTAAAGATTTCCAAAGTAGGAATTGACAATACGAATTTCTGTAAGATATGTAGTGGTTTCACCCTCTTTAGTCCTTATTGCACAAATTTGGAGTTTTTTTCTCTCCATTTTTTGTAAAGGTCAATGAGGGATTTATAAATTTTATTTCTACTTTCAAAGAACCAACTCTTTGACTCATTAAGGTTTGTATTGTTTTCTTAGTCTCTATTGTGTTAACTTCTGCTCTGATTTTTTAAATTTCTTCCCTTCTTTGGGCTTTGGGCTTTACTTGCTCTTCTTTTTCTAGAAGTTTGAGGTGCAGTAATAGGTTATTTTTGCTCATTCTGTTTTCCTGTTGTGATAATTTACTGCTATAAATTTCCTTCTGAGGACCGCTTTCATTATGTTCCACAGGTTCCACTAAGTTGCATCTGCATTGTCATTGGATTGTAAATAGTTTCATTTATTCTTTAATTTCATTTGCAGCTCACTGGTTCTTCAGAAGGATGTTGTTTAATATACATGTGTTTATGGAGTTTTTGCATTTCCTTTTGTGATTAATTTCCAATTTCACTGCACTATGTTCAGTTAATATGCATAGATAATTTCAGTGTCTTTGCATTTACCTATGAGCATGTTCAATCGGCAACTATATGGTCTATTTTAGAGAATGTCCCATGTGTAGCTGAGAAGAAGGAGCATTCTGATCTCGGTGGAATACTCTGAAAAGGTCTACTAAGTTCATTTCTTCACAGGTTTTGTTTCTGTCATTTCTTTGTTGATTTTTTTGTCAAGTTGTTCTCTCCCTTTGTGATAACGGAGTGTTACAGTTCCCCATTATGATTGTCTTATTACTTACTTTATTTTTCATGTCTATTAAAATTTTTCTTATCTCATTGATTGCTCCCACATTTGGCTCATACATACTTATGGTTGTTATCTCTTCCTCTTGCAGTTTTTCCCTAACAAGTATGTAGTAACCTTATTTATCACTTTCAATCACTCTTGGTTTGAAGTTTACTTTGTCTGCAAACAGAATATCTACTCCTTCTTTTCTCTGGGTTCCTGTCATGTGGAGTATTGTTTTCTATTTTTTCACTTTCAGTCTATGAATTTTCTTATCAGTTCAATGGATTTTTTGAATACAGCATACTATTGGATGTTATTTCTGGATCCACTTTGCTGGTCTGTTTCTTTTCACTGGTAAATTGAGGCCACTTACATTGACAGTTATCACTGATACGTATTGACTTATCTTTGTCATGTTATTTTCCTGCTATTGGTTCCCTGCTTTTCATGTCTGTTTAATTGCTTGCCTTCGTTGGTGCTTCCTTTCTATTGTTGGTTTTGGAATTATAGCTTTTTTGTATCTTTTAGAATATCTTTCAGTATTCTTTGTACAGTTGGTTTGGTGGTCATGAATTTTTTAAACTTCTCTTTGTCATTTGAAGTATCTTATTTCTCCATTAATTCTGAAAGGTAGTTTTGCAGGGTATATCAATCTGGGTTGGAAGTTGTTTCTTTCAAGACCTGAAATTCCTCATATCAAGTTTTTCTTGACTTATGGTTTGTGTTGAGAAATCTTCCATGACTCTAATGAGTTTTTCTTTGTAGATGATCTTTTTCTTTTGTCTAAGTGCTTTTAATATGCTGTTCTTGTGCTAAATTTCTGGGATCATTGCTGTATCTCCCCATCCATCTTATTCATGGGATCTGGCACTATGTAACTTCACTCTTCTCCAAAGTCAAAATAACCATCAAAAGTAAATATTTCGTATCTGTTCAAGACATCAGGATAGCCAGCAAAACACTGTTAAAGACACAAAAGAGGACTACCCAAACTTCTTTAGAAATGACAAATACAATGAATTAAGTGTGTCTGCAGTAGAATACTTAGAGAGGGATTAATTACATTTCCTCTTTTGCAATAATACATTTTTAAAATTTTATTTGTGCATATATATGCAGTTTATATAGTTTACAGTCGTCCTGAAGGATACATGTATATGTTATAGCATGTTATTTCCTATTTTTAAATACTCTTCCTCTTTTTCCTATTCCTCTTCCTGTCTCTCCTCCACCACTTCCCCATCCCCATTTACTAATCATGTTGATATTAGTTTATATTAGTTGTATTAGTTTGTGCTACAGGTATAATATTTGCATTAATTGAGATTAGTAGGTTTCTGTGCATGGCATTCTTATTCCTTTCCCCTTCTCCTCAGCCCCTTATTTTCTTGGACCACTTCCCCATAGCAAGAAATCCATTCTTTTGTACCTTTCTATCTGTCCCTTATCATTCTCCTTGTTTGTACTTTGCCTCCATCAAATGAGCGGCACTACACTGTCCTTATGCTGGTGTATCTGGGTTCTTTCACTCAACATTATTTTCTAGGTGCATCCATTTTCCTACAACTGTGTCAAATGAGTCATTCTTTATAGCTGAGTAGTACTCCAATATATAGTGTGGAGGACCACCTGAGCAGCTCTGCTTGAAAGAAGAGCGACTGTCTCCATTTTGACTGAGCCTGATCCTATTTCCTCATATTGTTATGTACAGAGCTGGCTAGGACTTCTGTTTATCCTTCAATTGGCCTGAAGCAATGTGTATTGGTCTAGCTGAGGTGCTGGTGATAGTCTTTGAAGGTGGCATGTGTGTTTCCCTGGTAAGCCTTCTGCTCCTTAATGTGAGCCAGGTGGAAACAGGATGGTAGAGCTAATGCTCTGCGCTGCCAGCTGAGATTGAGCCTCAAGATAGAGGCTATGACTTCCTGAGGCTTGAAGCCCTAGACTTCCCAAAACATTAAATTCTATACAATGCAGATTACTCTCTCTGCATATCCTCTCTGCATATGGCAGAGGTAAATTTATGCTACCCACCTAGCTCAGCTCATAGTAGTCACCTACTTCCCACAATTCTCAGTCAATCCTCCTGAAGCCACTCCTCCACTGAATAAAACTGGGTGAGGCCCTGGGTTGCCCTCTTGATTCCAGAAAGCCATCTTCGTGGCTTGAACCAGAGCCCTTCAACTCCCGATGATTAAAAATGTAATTTAGTGTCTTCATTTTTGCTGTGGGCTGCATGGAAAGTGGCAGATTGGAATCAACTTGATGGGATTCCAATAATGTAACTTTGGGATTACAAATATTGGTTTCTTGGACTGAGACGAGGACCTGGAAGTGTCTCCTACAATATAGATACCACAATTTTTTTTTCAGTCATCTATTGATGGGTGTACAGGCTGTGTCTAGGATATATCATGTAGTAATTTTTTAAGGATACAAAATAGCAAAAAAAATTAGAAATGATACAAATTTTCACTAAACAAAGTAATAGGAATTCTACGTAGTTGTTGTATCGCATAATGTTATCCTTAAATTAGTTGTTTAACCACATTTAAACCTATAAAATTGGTTTAAAAAAAGTTATGAGATTCAAAAGAAGAAAAATGTATTCAAACATTAACTGCTTCTTTTAATAGACTAGCAGAAATCAGCAGCACAATTATCCAAACTATCCTGCATCTGTACATAAATATATGTTTTCCCCTTTTTTCTTTTGTCCTTTTCCTCATCCCAGTTTTTTGTTTTGTTTTTGGTATGGGTCTCACTATGCAGCTCAAACTCATAGTGATCTACCCATTTTCAGCCTCCCCAGTGCTTGGATTACAGGCATGCACCAGCACACCTAAACTCAGTCACTGTGCCCAGGTGCAGGGCTGGTGCAGCATGTTGTGCCAGGGATCGAACCCGGTCCCTATGCCTGCCTAAGCAGGCACTTAGTCCCCTGAGCTATCTCGCGAGCCTCCTCATCTGAGCTTTTAATATTCTTGTTTTCTACCAAATGTCTGGGATCTTTATTATGAGTCAAGCTATAGATTTATTTTGATTATGGATAACTGGACTTCTATGTTCCTCACTTATCTGTATGTCCACTTCTTCTCCCATGCTTTGGAAATTTTCTGCTACTACTTCTGCAAACAGTCTTTTTATGTCATTTGTGTTGACTCCAGCTGTTTCACTGATAACTATTAGACTTATATAATTTCCTTTACATCATCCTGAAGTTATTGCATTGTTATTTCCTAGTCCCTTTTAAGAGATATTTCCTTTCACGTTCACTAGCTGCAATGCTATCTTCAAGGTCTGAACTACTGTCTTCTGTTTCATTCAAGCAGTTCTGCCAGCTTTCAGTGGAACTCTTAATGTCCTGAATATCTGTTTGAATCTCTTTCATGCATTCTAGTACTTTCCTATATTGTTCATTCAATATTTCCATCATTTTTCTATTCTCCTCTATTTTTTTTTTTTATCTATGTCTTGTTTAGATGCACTGGGCTATTCTTTCATTATTGTTATCATTACCTTTTTTACCTGAGAGATTATTTCTGATATGATTTTCCCCACAACCTGATGGAATTGTTTCTTTACTTCGGTTGCTATCAGCTCAGAAATATCAGAGAAGTGCCTTTCAATTTCTTCTATGACCTTTTCTCCTGGACTTGTTTTCGGTGGGCTCGAGGACTGAGATTGCCTTTTGCTCCTTCCTTTTGAAAACTTTGAAGCTCCCAATGTTCTCCCTGACTCTATAGTGATGGTTGGGCTGCAGGGTGCAAGTGAACAAGGGTGCTGCAAGAGTGGAAGGGCAGGGCAGGCTCAGCAAAGCTTCTGCTGTGTGGGGCTCAGGGTGGCGTCCACGTAGGTGGAGGGAGCAAGCCACAGCTCGACAAGGATCAGAGGAGGAGAGGGCAGCCAAGAGCTCCGCATGGCTCTCCCAGTGGTGATTGTGGTGGGGGTGTAGGGTCAGTCTCCCCAGGCCTTGTGACACCAGTGGGACAGGCAGCTCAGCAGAGCTCCTGCAGTGGGGGGTGTTGGGGGGGTTAGGGCAGGACTCACCAAGTACCAGTAGCTGTCCTGGGACCACCTGACTTCTACATTAGTGGGAGAAGTGGCTGCAGATCTGCTTTGGAGATCTGCAGCTTTTGGCTGCATAAATTTTAAAAAATTAAATATTTACTGTATTTTCAGTCACACCCACATATAATGTTCACATCAGAGTAGACGTATCTATCTGCTCAAACATGTATGTTTTCTTTGTGCTAAAAACATTGTAAAGACATTTCCTTCAGAAGTTTGAAAGGCACAGTACATTCCTGCTATCTGTAGTCACCTGAATATGCAGTAACAGACTAGCGCTTTGTGGATATATAATCAGGAGATACTGTCCTTATTCAGAAATTTAGAGTTGGGCCACACAGATAGCTCTGTGATCTAAGAACCTGCCCTGCAAATGTAAAGACCCTATTTGGTTCCCAGTATCACATGCCATGCCTGTCCTATACTGTGTCGACCATCAAAACTGGGTGTGTTGGTGCACGCCTGAAATCCCAGGGCTGAGAAGGTTGAGATAGGAGGATCACTGTGAGTCTGAGCCGCACAGTAAGATCCTGTACCAAGTAAATAAGTAAGTCTTTAGTAAGAAAAAAGAACATTGTAATATCAGACTTATCATATCTATAAAAACTCAGTCCCAATACAAGTTTTTGTTTTCGTTGTTTTCTGTATTTTAGGGAAGGGTCTACATGGTGTTCAGGGCCTCATTACTAGATCAGACTCAGCGATCTGCCTCCCAAGGGCTGGGATTATGACGTGCGCCACCACACCCAGTCTCAGTTGCCATCTCAGCTGGCCTGGGGGCGGGGCCAACATGGCGGGCCCAGGGATCTAACCCCTGTCCCCTGTGCCTACTTGCGGGCACTTTAATCCACTGAGCTATTTGGCCGGCCCTTCAATTCAAGTTTTTTGTTTGTTTGTTTGTTTTGGCGGAACCAGGGATTGAAGTCAGGCCCCTGCGCTTGCCAGGGAATCGCTTATTCCACTGAGCCATCTCCCCGCCCCCTAATTCCAGTTTTAATAGCACCCCTATTCAATATCTATCTCCATAACACTATTTTCAATTATCCTCTTACTCCACTGCCTGAGAAGGTCTGTTGCTTTCTCCTTATTTAACTTGGATTAACATGTCTAAGGTTATGGAGATGGGAGAGAGTTGGAAGAGAAAGGCAGATTTTAATGAAAAAAGTAAAACTTTTGCTTTTTCTAATGTTTTAGTAATCCATCCTTGCTTGAAGTAAAGGTTAAATGCAGGCTTTTTTGTGTGTGAGTTTTAGAGAAAATCAGAAGGTTTTCTGGATTCCTACATGGCATTTGTTTCCGTTACACTGATGAGAAGTTCCATGACTCCCTCAACTCTGCATCTTCTCATCATTCTGCCCCATACTTTCATAATCCATAAACAACCTTTGACCAAGGTCTACCAATATATCCCAAGTGGAAATTTTCTCATTTGATTCATTTTACCTGTAGAAGTGTACATCCATGGTGCCAGTAGAAAAGTCAACTTCTTTGATACGCCTATTAGAATACATTCTCTCACCTAGTAGTCACCATCAGACTACAAATTCCATAGATATGGGAGCATTCTTTAGGTTAATATTTAGCCCCAAATGCTCTAAACTTCAGAAAGGGTAGTACATGCAAGACTACACTCATAGTTCAATAAGCATCTGCCACGAGGGTGAAAGTTCTAGTGTCTTTTTATAAAACAATAAAACATCATCAACAACAACAAAATCTTTCTTTAAAAGTTCCTCATTTTTGTCTTAATGAAGGGAAGAGTATAACATAGGGAATAATTTTTCTCAAATATCCTGTAATATAGAACTGAACATAAGATATTCTGTCAAAATGGTGACCACAAAACTACTTATATTTAACTGTATGCTGCACAGAGATCTCTGTGAAATGGCATGCATCAAGCTCATCCTGGTCCATCAACTGAAACCAACAGGAGGTTGAGACAAAGTCAAGGTCCCCTCCTCTTCCTCTGATTTGGAGCAACTTCACAGCAGTCTCCAGTCATACGGCCCAGTCCTCTTTCAGTCTATCTCACCCACAGATGGAGCCTCAGAGCCATTACCTGCTGTCTACTTCCTGTGTGCTACTCTTCTTCCCGCAGTCTTATGTCCCAGGACACTGAATCTATGACCATCACAAATAAATAAATGATACCCAGTTTCTCCAGTTCTATGAAGCACTCCACTAAAGATACTATTTAATGCAAAGAAACAAAAAAATTATTTATAGTTGAAAGGAATAAATAAAACATTATTGTTAGACAACATAATTTGCATAAAATATTCTAAGCAGTCTACAAAAAATAAATCATCAATTCAATAAAAAGTTTCAGCAAGATTTCCTTAAGCTATCTTCCTACTATCTAGTACTGTTTACTCTACTTTTTAAAGATATAACTTATTATAGCATAAAATACTACCTATGAAAAAATCTAATCATTTTTTATTTTATTAGTACACTCAGCCCTGCTGTCCTAGCTCCTCCTCATTCCACCTCTTAGCCACTTTCCTATTGACAGTTTTGAATCTGATTTATTTAGGCCTAAGCACTTTCCACAATGGCTCAAGTTTATCCTTCTTTATGGAAGACTAATACTCCACTTTGTATGAATACCACATTTTCTTGTGCATGACTTTTCGTAGCAGCATAATTCATAATAGCTAAATTGTGGAAGTGTCTTACACATCTACCAACAGAAGAACAGATAAAGAAAATGTGGTCCCTTCTTCCCTCTCCCCAGGCCCCTTTTTTGTTCCTTTCTGTCCTATTTTTCTGTATTTAGTTGATATTTTAAGAGGGAAACTACCAGTGATCAGATTTAACTATAATAGTTTAAATAATCAACATTTAAAATATATTCTATTTGTTGTACTCTCCCTTCAAACTATATTTAAGTAGGTTTTCTAGAATATGGAAATGAAATTTATCTTGAAAAAATAGTATGCATGTAGCAGTAATATGGTGTCTTTAACTCCTTGAGGAAAATATCTAGAAATAAAATGGCTAGAAGATCATTAGAAATGCAATTTCTAAAAACAATAGAAGAACAAGAAATGCAGTTTCTGGGTCAGCCAAATAGTTCAGCAGATTAAAGAGCCTGCACGCAGGTGCAGGGGCTGAAGGTTTGATCCCTGGGCCTGCTATGTCAGTCCTGCCCCCAGGGCTCACTGAGATGGCAACTGAGACTGGGTGTGGTGGTGCACCTTGTAATCCCAGCTCTTGAGAGGCCGTAGACAAGGTGGACCACTATGAGTCTGATCTAGTAGTGAGACCCTGAACATCCTATAAACCCTTCCCTAAAATTCTAAAAAAAAAAAAAAAAAAAGAAAGAAAAGGAAAGAGAAAGAAATGCAATTTCTATTTTAATTTTTTGAGAAATATCCATACCGATTTCCATAGTGGTTGTACTAGTTTACATTCACAACACAAAGCGATGTAGAATGGTTCCTTCTCCCCTGCAGCCTCACCAGTATTTGTTTCTATATTATTTCTTGACAATTGCCATTCTTGCTGGAGCAAGATGAAATCTCAGTGTCATTTTAATTTGTACTTCCCTAATGGCCAGAGATGCTAAACATGTTTTAGGCATTTTTATTTCTTATTCTGAGAAGTGTCCATTCATTTCAGCCACTAAAGCTGCATCACGAAACTACATTCATTTCAATTGACTATTTTTTGAGTGTGCTATTTACTCTGGAGGGATGTAGTTATTTTTAGTTTTTTGTGTATTTTATTTATTAATCCTCTCCTTAAGGTGTAGCTAGTGGAGTTTTTTCGTTTCTATAGGTTGTCTCTTACTCTGTTAGTTATTTCCTTTGCCATGGGGAAGTATTTAAATTTTATGTAATACCATTTGGTGACATTTTATTGCTTCATTTGCAAGTGAAATTCTGTTCAGAAAGGTTTTGCACATACCTATGATTTCAAGACTTTATCTACTTTATCTTCTGGCATATAATGTGTTTCTGTTTTAATATTTAGATCTTTGAACCATCATCTTGCTCATAGGTTGGTACATGGTGAGAGACGTGGATCTCGCATTAACCTTCTGCATAGAGACGGCCGGTTTTCCCACCACTCTTTGCTAGAGGCTATATTTCTCCAGTATATGCTTTCTTGGCCTGTTTGAAAAGACCAGGCCACTGAATGAATGTGACTGTGTCTGGACCCTCCGTTCTATACCATTGGTCTATGTTTCTTTTTTCATGCCAGTACCATGCTGGTTTTTTTTTTTTTTTTTATTGCTGCAGCTGTGTAATGTAGCTTAAAATCTGGAATTGTGATATCTCCTGTTTTGCACTTGTTACGAACATTGTTTATGCTTTTCTCACCAAACTGATATATAGATTTAATCCAATCCCAATAAAAATCCCAGCAACACTCTTCATAGAACTAGGGGAAAAAATCTTAAAATGCATATGGAATCCAGAAGATACACCAAAATGGCAAAATCTAATCAACTATTATCAAGACATTCCAGTAGAAAAATATAACATATTATTAAGAGAATCATTAACACCTTCCAGTATGTAGGCTTCAATCACCACTGATACATACATGGTTTGACAGCAAAGTAAGATTTTCAAGTCAGAGTTGCTCAGCTGTAAGACATACAAATTATGGCTTTGTTATCAATGCATTTAAAGAACACACAAATGAACAAAGGAGGAACTGCGGTTGTAAGTTGTAAGACTCAAAATTTTATAGATATCAACTCTTCTCAAATTGATTTATAGATTCAACCTTATCCTAATTTTACCATTCAGTAATTTTTGTCATAAAACATAAAATAATCCATTCTCCGGGTCAGTGAACCATTCTCAACAGTGAACCATTATTTCTCTATTTGCTGTTTGATCTAGGAGATGCCAAACTAGAAAGCCTCTAGTTATTTGTCGTTTGTGACACAGTCTTCCAGATCCAATGAATTTCCAAATTTCATTATTTGAAAGTTTTCCACTTTCAAAGGTATGTGTATCTGTATGGATATATATTTTTATTCTGGATAGTTTTTCTAATATACGTTTCAAATAAATATTTTAAAGGGAAAGAAGTTTACTTTGTTAAGAGTGCTCATCCTTTCTCTCAGTGCAGGAAGGGTGAAGGAGAGCTCACCTTCAGCAGACTCTGCTGTGGAAACTGCTTCATACAGAGCTCAGTAACACTTCTGATATCCTAAATAAATACCTGCAGCCCCTGAAGCATGAATATTTAAACTCATCTGAACATTTTTCTTTCCTGCGCATGACTCATATCTGTTAGAATAACTAAAAATGGAGCTGGGAATGTAGCCAGCAGCATAGTCCTGAATTTGATTCCTAGTAAAAACAAACAACCAAAAAACCCAGAAGTTGATGATAAAAGAAGCATAAGAATTAAATGGCACTGGTATTAACTTAGTGCCCACTAAGTGTCAAACTCTGCTATATTAGAAACACTGCCTGTGGTAGGTGTCATGTATTCACAGTGGTAACTCCCAAATGAGAGATTGCAGACACCATTATTTTCTTAAGGAAAAGCTTCAGAGCTACTTGCTTGTAAGTGAGGAAATTCCTCAAGTTGGTTTAGCCTGAGCTAAAAACCATGAAAAATCATGCTGGGTGTGGTGGCGCGTGCCTGTATTCCTAGTACTCGGGAGGCTGAGGCAGGAGAACTGCTGTGAGTTTGAGACCAGCCTGAGCTACAAAGTGAGCTTAAGGCCAGCCTGAACTGCATAGTGAACCCCTGTCTCAAAAAGACCAAAAAAAAAAAATATATATATATATATATATATATTTCTTAATTTTCTAAATATGTGCACTATGCCTTAAACACAGTGACAGATGGAACAAACTAAAACTATTTCAGCATACTGTGGATCAAATTTGAGGGTTTCCTACATTTATTTCTGGCCTAAATTCTCCAATAAACTAAAAGTACATGCAGATTTCTTTAACCGTTATATTTTCTAACAAAATGTGAACTAATTTGCACACCTCACATTTTATTATTCATAGCAACTGATCTGATCATAAATATTGTATGAAACTTCATATGCTGTAGCAAAGTTTGATTTTCATATATATTAGAATTCAACTAGAGCAAAGCATTGTGGTGTTTGTGCTTCTATTTAGAAAAGCCATATGATGTCTTCTCTATATTAAAAGGGCTTTGATATTTCCTAAGACAGATAACATACCATTGCACACCACAATCTATATTAGCAAAAAGGGTAATATTTTATTTCTTTCATCTCTTTGGGTCTATACTTAGTTTTCCTAATTTTTATAGGTAGAAAACACCCTTTACTCATTTACAAGTCTTATTTGTCAACCTTAGTCACTACAAACTGTAACTAAAGTACTACAACAAGTCTTTGCTACTATCCAAAAGAATCTAAAATTCTGTTGGTAAGAAAGAAAGTATAAAAGTATAAGCCAATTCAAAATTTAAAATGTAATTCAATAATTTTACAAGTTTTACTCATATTCACTGGCAAGAACAAAAATCAAATGTTACAAAAAAACTACACTTTAAGTACATTTTTATAGTCTTATTCTTCCATTAAAATATATTTCCATATCAATAATTATAAATCACTATCATTTGAAGTTGGGCAAAATATTCTGTGAATAAATTCATATGAATTTTTCTATTTTTGTCTCAATAGGCTCGTCCCAGATTTTCATTATTGTAAACACAATGTCAGCACAATAAATGTTATATAATTTTGGACATTTATCTTTACTGAAAAACTGATGAATCAAACATCACTACTTTCAAGCTTCTCAGAATCATTTCCAAATTTCCATCTGTGGAAGTTTATAACATTTTATGCCCTCATCTTCATCATGTGGACAACCTATTTTCTTACTTGACATACTTCTGTGATATGAATTAGTGTTTAAACACATGATTACACATGATTTTCATGCAAAATTAAAATGATGCACAAAAAGAAAATACTCCTTGGGCCAGGGCAATAGCTCAGTAGAATAAGTGCCCTGATAAATGCAGGGTCCTGAGTTCAATCCCTGGTACCACAAAAATAAACAAATAGATAAATAAAAATAAAACAAAATGCCACCATTTTTCTAACTTCCTGTTTAAACTGACATTCAGATACATAAATTGCATGAGTTTAGGGCTGAGGAGATGGCTCAGTGGAATAAGCACTTCCCTGGCAAGTGCCAGGGTCTGAGTTCAATCCCTGGTTCTGCCAACAAAAAAAAACAAACAAAAAAAAAATTGCATGAGTTTGCTGAAGCAGGGATGGTTTCTCTTGAACATATCCCACTCAAATTTTTTCTTATTTGTACCCAATTCCTAGGGCTCCATTGTGTGTGTGCAATCTATCTGAATCTTCTTGTCCATATTCAGTATTCCAAGGAGCACTGGCTCTGAACTTGCCCCTCCAAGATGTCTGAGAAGCATCTGATCTTAGCAGCAGCACACCTTTCTCCTTTGATCTCTAGAATTCCTAAACTGATTGTGGCATGAAATATGTCCTTGTGTGGTGTGGATACTAGAAAACTGTCATGAGAATTTCTGGACACAAAAATTAAAGACATACACATACATGGAATGATTTGCTGTTTCATAATTCGTCTAGAAGCTGGGCTTTGAAATATCACTTTTGAAATGTCACTTCCCATCAGATAAGGAAAAGTAGACATTCAGGTAGTTTAATTATGCCTGTATTATTTTATTTTTATTACCACTCAGTTCAGAATTTTCTGTACATCACCTTACAAGAATATCTTGTGTGTGTTTCTTGTTTTAAGATTTTTCTAAGTTTCTCCATTTCAGCTCTGGAATTTCCCCAGTTTGAATTTCCTAGTGAATTTCTACTATCTGGGTAAAATTGGAACCTTTTCTCTAGATTGGCAAAACAAAGTTAAAAACTGAAAATGAACTTTGCATTTTAGAAGGTCAGGACACAATGACAAAGAAACTAGGACAAGAGGACAAGCTAAAAAATTAATACTAAAATTCCCTGTTGTCCTATGTGTGTTCTTTTATTTTTCCCTAAGAAAATGAGACAAACTTTTAAAATGAGAACACACAGAGCAAACACAATATTATGACCTTTTAACAATTAAGAAGTGAAATAACAGCACCTTGTGTGGTCACGAGGTATAAATAGCGTGGAACTGGAATTGCCCTTTTTCTATCTTTGTCACTCTCCTACCATGTGAGGGCACGTGAGAGAGACCAAGACAGAAAAAAAAAAAAACAAATTTAAGCCACATGGGCTGAAGCTTTTGCCTCAGAATGTCAAGATGATTTGCAGCCCTTTGTGTCTGCCTTCAAACCTTTCCACAAAGGACTCACACAGATCGCTGGGCAATTTGGGGCTCACTAAAGAAATGGAGGGACTAGAACACTATTAAAAATACAATCAATCAGAGGCAGAATTGGTCACACAACCTGTGTGTACTTTCGTGGTCCCAAGTCTCTTGAAAACTTGGACTCTAAAGTTTCTTTCCTTTGTTGATAAAAATAAGAAAAGAAAAGCAATTTAATGCTATTTAGATCTACTCAAAGCTGTTAATTAAAATGAAATGAGTCTCAGAAGATGTCAGTCAACATATTTTTTAATTGTAAATGATTTTTATAGTTTTTCTTTTTTTCACTTGTGTTTATGTTTTCTCTGTCTTGATTCTTTAAAGACGTTGAAGAACTTATCTGAAAAGTTAAATAAAGACATCCTAGACAATATATAATTTTAAAACGTATTTATGATAGTCATTTTTCATAGACTTCAAAGCTCATCCTAATCTGTTTCTTCCTAAATCTTAGAAAAAAGAATTTCCTCCTCTTCTGTTCCATATAATATTTTTGGATTTCTGCTCTCCAACCTCTCCTGCTGTAGGTAAATGTAGCATTCTGTCTACCTAGAAAATTTTATCCTTATTTGTTGCCTTGTCATTTTAGATTTAAGATCAAATGCTTCCTTTTCAGAAACATTCCATCTTTCATCCTTTGATCAAATTAACTTCCAAAAGTTAATCATGAGTCTCATTCTAGGGATGAGTGAGTATTCTATTTTTTAAAATTCATAAATAAGAGAGAGAGAAATTTATTTTGATTTCCTTTTTCTAAGAATTTAAAAACACATATCAGCAAAGAAATAAATTTACATGCTATAAACTAAGTGGATTATATGTATAAGACAATAAATCATAACAGCCAGATAAACTCTTTGACATCACTACAGATACCAGTCTTCATGATAACATGTGACTTTGCAGAGTGTAGACCCTAATTACTAGTAAACATTACTTCAAACAAAACACTTCCCTAGAGAATTAGGTGATTTGTGTATGGCCCCTGCAGACTAGTGATCCCGCATGGCATTCTTAAGACATGTATGGAAAAATAGAGAGAACTGAAGAATATTATTTTAAATAAAATATGCAAGACACAGAAAAGGTAAGTACAACACATTATCTCTCATATGTGAAAATCAGAAAAAAAAAATCTGAATACAGAGCAATAATTACCGAGTCTGATAAGGTAGAATGGATTAAAGGAAACCTGAATTTGATCCATTGAAATCTCCCACTTTACCCCAATTATATGCATAATTAATGCATGGTAACCAAACAAGTTTGATTGACCTGCAGCAAAATTAGTATAATTTTACTTAAGAAAAGGATCAAAAGACTTTTACCTCCTAGCCTCTCTCCATCGCTGCACTTACTATTTAGTTTTCATTGCCCTCCTGCTATATGAACTCTGCTCATTCTGCTTTGATTTCTTCTGTGGTGTCTGTGTATAAATTATTCAAGAGCAGAGTATTTGTCTTAAACCCCTAAACCCTGCCTTCTTAAACCCCTAAATCCTGCCTGACATACAAGAACTGCTCAGGAAATGCTGACTGGGTGCAGGAATGTCCAGTGACGTGTTACTGCACCCACAGAATGCATAGTGTTTAGAAAGCAAAGGACACTGAGCGTTACAAAGCAGGCCCAAGGGAAGAAATGGGTGCTGCTTCCTATGACAGTGCTGAGTAACAGGCAGTGCCTCAGAAGGGACGTCAGTTACTCTCAGAGGAGAATGCAACTTGCAGACGTCAAAAAAATACGATGTCTACACCAGAAATACTCATGGTAAATTTAATGTCAAACTCCACAGTGGCAGAACCTTGTTTAAATGGCATCCATGGAAAGCATAAAGTAGGTTTCATCTTCATGTTGTCATATGGACTCCAGTGTGTTCACTTTGCATCCCTGAGAGGCGGCAGTGAGTGGAAATCAGAATAGAAACTTAAAAAGTTATTGAAAACAAATCTATGTACATACATGTATGCACACATACACTCTTAAGCGCCTACTTGGTCTAAGGCTGCCCACATCTTATGATAGCGTAGGACCTCAGGCCAGTGTTTTCCACAAAAACTTCCTTCTCCTGGCATGGTGAGGGGCAGGCAGACACAAGCCATTTATATCCACGGCAAATACAAGACAGTTGCCTGAAGGAAGGAACAAAAAAGTTAGCTCTCTCATTCTCCCTTCTCTTATTTTTATCAAAGGGAGGAAACTCTTTACTGTGTTCCTTGCAATTGGCTCAGCCCACCCCAGAAATGAACTTGCAGATATATCTGAAAATTGACTGGAGAAAAAGAGGGGAATTGTCTAAGATATATAACTCTTTTTTTTTTAAATGTATTCTTTTTTTAAGATGTATTCTTTTTTTCAAAGCTTTAAAATTTCTGAATATAGTTCAAATTATAATACCACATTTCCAAGAAAAAAATGAACCTTTTGCAAAAGAAAGTTAAATAAAATCATACTAAGACACACAAAAATGAATTTGTCCAAAATTTATTATAAAGAAAACAAATGGTTAAAGTATATACATAAAAATATTAGCTATGGAAGAACAAAATAAAATAGCATGCTATTCCACATTGGAAAGGAAAAAGAAAGGACCAAGTGTGTAAGAAACTAGACTAATTAAAGGACTGAATTAAAAAAAATTATCCTCTTTGAATTTTACACTTAGCTAACATACCTTTGAAAACTAAAAGTAAAATATTTTCTAGTTATAAATAAAGGACTTGAAATATTTTAATACCTCCAGACTTAGCATATAGGAAATAACAAAATAATTCAAAAGGCATGAGAAGTTGCAATATGCTCCTGGATGAACAATAAAGAGCTCTCAAAGTGATAGTTATGCAGGACTATATATATATTAGATGAACCCTTATTTGAAAGGTCATTGAAGATTTCCATGAAACAGTACCAATCTTAAGTCGGGTTATGCACATATTTTTTTCATATATAATCATGACCCATAGGGTGCAAGAGAAGTCCATTTGTAGAATGTGCTGATGGAAATATTTTGCTGCTGTACACAAAAGAATAACTGAAAGACTACTATTGTATACCTCTTATTCTCCTGTGTTTAATTGTTTGCCCTATTTGGTGGGTTCTTTCCATTCTTGTTCAAGGGGTTGTGATCATTTTGCTCCCTCTCTAGAACATCATTTAGTAGTCTGTGCAGGCTTGACTTTGTCATTATGAAATTCTTTAGTTGTTCTTTGTCATGGAAGTATTTTACTTCTCCATTATACATGAAAGAGAGTTTTACAAGTTATATCAGTCTGGGTTGGAATTTGTTTCCTTGAAAGACTTGAAGTACTTTGCTCCATGCTCTTCTTTTTTTTTCCAGAACCAGGAATTGAAGTCAGGCCCTTGCGCTTGCCAGCAAGGCACTTATTCCACTAGGCCATCTCCCTGGCCCTCCATGCTCTTCTTGACTTGATGGTTTGTGAAGAGAAATCTGCTGATGTTCTGATGAGTTTTCCTTTAAACATGATCTGTTTCTTTTCTTTAGTGGCTTTTAGTATGCTGTTCCTGCGCTGAATGTCTGGGATCTTGATTATTATATGTCTGGGAGTGGTTTTAATTGTGTTGATGCTATTTGGAGTTCTATATGCTTCTGTCATCTGAATGTCAGATTGTTGCCCTATATATGGGAAGTTTTCTGCTATTACTTCTGCCCATATTCTTTTTATATCATTTGTATTGACTCCTTCCTTTCCACTGATGCCTATTAGTTTCACATTGTTCATCTTTGTGTCATCTTGCAGGTGTTGAATTACTTTTTCCTGCATCCTAGTTGTTTTTAAGAGATCTTTGCTTACTTTTTCACTAGCTGCAATGGTGTCTTTAAGGTCAGAGAGTCTATTTTCACTTTCACTCAAAAGGATTTGCCAGCTTGTGATTGAGATTTTAATTTCCTATATATCACTTTGAATCTGGTTTATACATTCTATTTCTTTCCTACATTGCTTATTCAGTGGTTCCATCATTTTTATATTCTGCTCTTACTTTTTTATCAATATATTCTTTAGAAGCACTTAGTAGTTCTTTGATTATAGTTATCACTACTTTTTATTTCAGAAATTATTTCTGATCTGATTTCTTCCATACCTTTCTACAGTTGCCTCTTTACTTCCAATACCATTATTTCAGAGATTTCAGGTGTGTGATTTCCAATTTCCTCTATGCTAGTGTCTTCTGCATTTGTACCAGGTGGACTCATGGCCTGAGACTGCTTTTTGTTCCTTCTCTTTGTCATTTTGTACACCACTGATTTTTTACCTTTGGTGTAGATCTTAGATAGAGTTATTACCTTAGCACCAGGTCTGGATCTAGGAAGTTCAAACTCCTCCAGGTGGGTGTGGCTTTGGTCTGGCTGCTGTGCTCCATTTCTTCCTGCTGCAGCCTTGCAGGTGAACCCTTTGTGTCACGCTGGCAAGATGTTCTGCTCCTGAATCAGCTGGGTGGGTTTTGTCTCTAGCCTCTTTGCAGAGAGCTCTGTTGAAGGGTTATACACTGGACCTGCACTCTGGATCTATTCAGGATCCCTAGGCCTGGGCGGTCTCACTCACATGCCGGAAGATGTATAATTCACTAAGAAATATTTTCAGCCTTTCTTTCCAAATAAGGGTAAACATCAAGGAAAGAAATATATCATGTTGTTCAGAGTGCTTGGAATGAAGCAGATCTATAAAAATCAACAAACGTCACTCATTTGAAAGTTCTTAATACTGTATTTCTTAAGGGTCAGCCAAATATCTCAGTGGATTAAAACACCTGAAATCAGGCCCAGGGTCCAGGGGTTCGATCCTCAGGCCTGCCCTGCCAGCCCTGCCCATGGGGGTACATTGAGACTGGGAGAGGTGGTGTGCACCTGAAATCCCAGCTCTTGGAAGGTTATAAACAGGTGGATCACTATGAGTCCAATCTAGTAGTGAGACCCGGGACACACTGTAGATGCTTCCCTAAAATACAAGAAAATAAAATAAAATTGTGTTTGTGTACTTATTGTAGAGTAAGCAGGGGTGTTGTTTATTACTTAAATTCCTGCTTAACTTTGCCATCTTTGAGCACTAAGCTAAACTTATACTTTGCTTAATGTATTTGAATTTGTGAAGCTGCTTCTGAGTTTGTAGGAAGAATAACAAACAGCACAAAAACTAACAAACAGAAAAAAATGACATGTCTTTTCAGATAACAGGGCCTGTTTATCTAATTTGGAAGATACTCAATTTTAAAATAATCCAGTAGCCTTTTATTTCTAACAAAAGGAAACATAGAAACCCCAAGTCTTCTAGTAATTTCTTGTTCTTATGATGTTTATGCATTGATATGACAATTTTGTAAATTGATTTTGAAAAATTTAAAGTTTCACAGTCTTCAACAAATAAGACAAAATAGATTGTAAATTGTAGCAGTATGATTTTTATGTCGTTTGAAGACATGACACAAAGAAAAAGGGCTGGGGAGATGGCTCAGTGGAATAAAAGCACTTCCCTGGCAAGTGCAAGGACCTGAGTTCAATCCCCAGTTGCACCAGAAAAAAAAGAAGACATGACAAAGTAAACATTATTTTAAGGGATATTCAATACCTGGTAAATTTTAGAAGAGTAAGGTAATGATATCATGAGTTGATTAACTACTTTTGGGGGTGTACAGCGAGTGTTAAGCACTGAAAGTCTGTACTCAGACTGATTGATGGGGTTATCAATTTTTTATAAATTATTTTATACAGGATATAAACATTTTATGTGAGGAAAAATAATTTACAATTTTAAAAGCCCTTATCTTTCTGTTTCTACAAAAATAATACCAATACAGTATTAATCCTAAACTCCATTTATGCTGCATGGTATATTTTTAAATTGACAAGCTAGTAACCTAAAATATTCAACAAAAGATAAAAAACAAGTGAAAAGCTGAATATGCAGCCCCAGCTGGAGGGTATCTATTGGCCTCACAAAGGTAAGCTGCAGCCTCAGCACCCTGGGGAGCAGGATGAAAGATTTGAACCTGGACTCATGAAACCAGGGTCTTTCTAGTACTGTGCATATGAAAACAGAGCAAGCTACAAAAGGTCCTTTTAGTAATAGTGACCTACAAAGAACACCCTCTAATCTCTGTGTTTTAGCCAAGAGGGGAAAAGTCTCTAGGATTCAGCCACGTGGACACACCAGCCAGTGAATACCTGGGCATCCCAAAATGCCCTCAAATGATTATTAAAGGACCAGGATAATGTCATTGTCCCCAGAGCCTTACCAGAAGGAAATTTAGATTCTTTCTCAACCCAGTCCTCACAGAATTCCTACAGAGAATTTTATAAATTAAAATTTCACGAGTACTAACATATTCAGATAAGAAACTAGGCATCAGCAGTCACAGGAGACAACACAGCAGGCACTGCAATCATTGGATGCTGAATATAAAGTTGTGCATTTCTGTTTAAAGACATGAAAGAGGGAATAAGAAACATGAGTGAGAAGACAAAGACGATCAAAATACGTTTTTAAACTTAGTTCAAAAATGGAACTTTTGGAAAAAAAGATACAGTAATTGAAACGAAGAACAAGGATATAACAGTAGACTAGGAAAAGCTGAATAAAGGATTAGTAAAGTAACAACTAGATCTGCTGACAGAATGTGACACTTGTTATAAAAAAGCCAATAAGGGAAATGCGGAGTGCAGATGGGCGTGGGAGGCTGGATGTAACTAAGGGGGGCGGACACGGTGGATGCCTCCGAGAAAGGTGAACGAGTTAACCATAGAGAGGCCTGGGGTAATGTGCTCCAGATGAACGCAGCAGGCACAGCCCCCAAGCAGAAGCACACAGAGCAGAGTGGAACTGCTAACACTGGGGGCAAAACGGAAATCGCGTAAGATCTCAGAGAAAACAACATGATCACAGACAAAAATCACAGAAGCGTAATCACTTTGGACTTCTCAATAGGGAACTGGACTGAATGCTAAAAAATCCTGAGGAAGGTTTTTGAAATTGAAAAGGAAAATACTTTCAAATTTTTCACAGCTAAACTATATTGTAATAGATATGAAAATATTTTCAGACACCAGGTCTCAAAACATGTACCTCCCTTGCTCCCTCTCTTTGAAGCATATTGGAAATGTAATTCACCAAGGAGGAGAAATAAGCCACGCCAGAGGAAGTGCCCGCGTGGAGCGCAGTCGATCCACCCCAGAAGCACAGCGAGGGGAAGGCCAGGCGTGCTGCAGAATTAAGACTGCCAAATGGAGACTGCGCACCGAAGAAAGAGGCCGCCCCGTGAGGTTTGGAGTACGCTTCCTGGCCCCGGGAGGAGCTTCTACAAAAAGACAGAACAGCAAGAATACCAGGCACATCTGAGATCTCAAGAAGGGATTCAAAGAATATCTGAAGTTTGGGGATGGTATGGCGATATATACATGGAAAATGGAGAACAAAAATGAAGTGGAACAGAGGAAAAGACCACACCCAAGGTAGTCAGTCACCTTTCCCCACCGCCTCAGTTTGAAGAGACCTGCTACATTGGTAATGACGCGGTCCCACACGGGATTGTGATTAGTCCTTGGGGCCTAGGGGACCTTAGGAAGGGCACTGGGTGTGAAGGCTCAGAAGGAGAATGCTGAAAGATCGAAAGCCCGGTCCCCAGGCCCAGAAACAAACTGTAACTACCTGTTAGGTCTTTCGCTTCAAAGAGGTGGAAACGCAGGTGGGGGGTGAGGGTGGGGGTGGAAGCAGCAGCAGCTCTGCTGTTGTTCTTAGCCAACTTTAGACGCAGGAGAGTGCATTCCAGAGAAACAGAATGAGAATTATTTTAATACGTGTAAATTTTATTTACAGTAGCCACGTTTAAGAAAAGGTAGAAAGTGAAATTTCTTTAGTAAACCAGGTTTTTTAAACACAACATATCCCAAATAGCAACATTTCTGCAGGTAAGGTTTATAAACGTTATTAACAAAATATTTTTATTGTTTTCTTTTTCATAAGAAAACTGGACATGGTTCGTCCTTGCCATTCATGTCAGTTAGAACTAGCTGCATTTCTAGGACTCAGCAACACCCAAAAAGGCAGGCCTGCCTTTGGCAGGGTGCTGCAGACTACGCAGATACGTACCTGGCCCGGTTTTATTGTAAAGGGACACTGGAGTTGTCCACTTTTTCACTTATCCTATGAAGGCATCAGTGCAGTAATGTCATCTAATCAGGGAACCAAAGAACTATAAAGCCCAAGGAAAATGGAGCTTCCCTCAGCAAACTCCATGAAAAAGTAAAATTATGTTCCCTTATTACCAGAACATAGATTTTACCTCCCATATTCACTACCCTTCATATAGCACATTGACTTTTATAATTCCTTCTCTTTCTCTTATAAATGCTATAACTATGAGATGAGTTTCTTGACCAATGTTTGTATCAAATCCAAGCTGTCTAACACTGCAGACCAAATCCTGAGCTTCCCCCTGCACGGTGCCCTGCATGGGAGCTGCCTCTGAGTGCGCGGGCACAGGCCGCAGGGGACACCAAATGTCTGAATAGTGCATTGAATCTGAATCCAGTCGCCACCCATAAAGCAGGAAAAAGACCATCAGCACGATTCTACCTCTTAATCTTGGCTAAATACTTCATAGTAAAGCTCCCTACATTTATTATTTTAAGTAGTTTGTGCTTTTTATGAAGTAATTTGGTTTTAGAGTTTGAAATAATCCTGAGTGTTCACTGACCTTGAAAGGCTAGGGCTGAAATAGTCTTAAAATGGGAGAACTGTATTTATCACTATGATTCAGCATCAGTTTCTTTTGAAAGTTATGGTAGAGATTTCATAGCCTATCAATTTAATTCAAAACATAATGTTTAGCGAATTAATCAACATAATGACTTAAAATGATGAACATTTATTATTTCACACATTTTTGTGGGTCAGGAATTAGATGCTGGTCTAGGG
>PVKA01032920.1:0-24873 GCA_004027165.1 Ctenomys sociabilis | reverse complement strand
CTGAGTGCTAGGGTTGGAGGCATGTGGCAACCACCTGATCTATTGGAAAATCGTAACAAGCTCCTTGGCTTGAAGCATGAGTGCGTGTGTGACAGCCTCATGCCACTTGATGGGACAATCATGCATGTACCACAGCACTATGCATGACATATGAAGCCCAAGTATGAGCACATTACTGTTACTTCTACACTATCTTTTCCAGTCACCTCCTGTCATGTAGCCACTAAGTTGAAGTCCTCTGTATTTTCTCCACTTCAGCTGCCTCAAACAAGCAGGCCTTGGGTTGTTTTCCAAGCAAAAGTGAATAAGCACTTTCATCTGAGGCCTTTATGCACTTGGTTAATGCTACAGTCACACATTTCAGTCTCTTCCCCTGCCCCCTAGCTGACAACACAGTGGGCAGCTGTGTTTAACACAGCAGCCATGTGCAAAGATTTAAAAACCAAACAGCTCCAGGTTAGGAGGCAGGAGTCCAGGGCTTCGGGCTTGGCTGGCCGCCAAGTGACTGTGCTGGGTTGCTCCCCACACGGGGATCTCTAGGGGGCGGGGCCAGGCTGTTGACCCAGCCATGCTCTAAGCCAGAATTCCAGAGCAATACCAGAAGGCTACCGGGGGCAGGGGCCTGCGCCGCCTGGGCTGCCCTGAGCCAGTGGAGCCTCCTATTCGGACGGGAGGAACCGCCACATTACAAGTTAAAGGACACCATCTTTGAAACCCTCTATCCCTGAGCCAGTAATGCCTGACTCACAGTGCCAGGGTGGGTGAAAGATTTCACTGGGGGGGGGAACTAGAGGGAGGGTGGGGGAAGGCAGGGGAGGGGGAGAGGGAGCCAGGGACAGAGTTGGACACAGAAGCAGGGGCACAGACCTTTGCCTGTGTTATCTGCTTGTTTGTTAACATGAGCACTCCACGGGAAGATCAGTTTCCTCCTGGGGTAATTAAAGCATGTTCCCCTACAGAGAACTGAGGCCAGGTCTTAACCCAGGAATGGACTTCATGCCTTTGTCTGAAATACAAAACTGCACATGGTGGCCTGTCCCAGAGCCTAGATTTGTGTGTGTGTGTGTGTGTGTGTACCAGGAATTGAACTGAGAACCTTGTGCTTCCCAGGCGGGGACTGTGCCGCTGAGCTATATCTCCAATTAGGTCAGTTCTGATGAAACCTCAGATGGAAACCAGAAATGCTGTAAATATCACCCTGTCCCAAGGTGGCAAAGCACTTGGGTGAATATGTATGTACTTGGCCAGGCTAGAAAAGAAGGCAGAGTTGAAAAGCTGTGGACCAGGGTACAACAGGGAAGACATTGCAAAGCAAAATATCAAAGGAGCTGTGTGGCTACTTTTATTTGTTTATTTATTTAGGCATTTTTGAGACAGTCTCACTATGCAGTTCAGGCTGGCCTTGAGCTTCCTTTGTAGCCCAGGCTGGTCTCCAACTCCTAGTGATCCTCCTGCTTCAGCCTCCTGAGTGCTGGGATCACAGGTGTGCACCACCACAACTGGCTATGTGGCAACTTTGAACCACTCTCAGGCAGATGTGAGGGCAGAGAAGTGATTTAAGGACAATTTATAATCAGAAACCAGGTGGCAAGGTCTGAGCAATGTGTAGCCTGGTTGTGTGGAGAGTCAGCAGGCATCTCAGAAGAGCAAACACGGAGACTGCCCAGGGGCACCACACGTGACGGGAGCCAGGAGCCACTGAGCAGGACAATGGCCAAGGACCCCAACAACAAGGCAGAGATCCAGGCTGCTGCCATCATACAGTGGCATCCCTGCCAGTCAGCATCTGCTGCCTGACTTCTGCTCCCTAAATTCCGGTCAGCACCCCTCAGAGGTCCCAACCATGGGTCAAAGAGCCCAGGCACAACTTGAGCTGCCGATCTCTATATGACACAGGCTAGAAGCCCTGGCCATGTCCATGTCATTCTAACTCTGCAGCCACTCTCAATACAGAGTGCACCAGCCCAGGCCTTGAAGTTCCTAGAATCTGCAGAGTGGCCTACCGGCTGGGCAAACACCTACCATGGGCTTGTGGCATCTCCAAGGACCCTCCCTGGGGGAAGCCCAGGGAAGCAGGAGGTCAGGGCTGCCAGAGGCTGAAGGAGGGAAAGCTACCAGTGGGGACTCCAGCCACAAGAGCCAGGCCAGCAGGGCCATGGGGGCAGGGCTGCCCTGGGCTGTGGGGACCTAAACACATCCAGTGGTATCCAGAAGGTGGGTCAGGGAGTCATGGGTGACTGTTTTAAGGCTTTCAAATTTGATGTTGCTTTCCCTGTAGGGCTCTGGATTCACTTGGCATCTGCCACCCCTCTGATCTTTCTTATTTCTCCCTTGATGAAGGTGCAGGTCTGGACTGTATCCTATAGCTGCATTTTGGAAGTAGATACCTTGCTTTGACTTCACAGCTAGAGGAAATGGAGCTCAGAAAAAAACTGTCCAGTCTTGCCCAGACCTGATTTAAATGCTGTCGACTTCTGCATTGGTGATGGAATAAGTTATGGCTTTGGTGCTCTCAGGATACAATGAATGTATTTTTCAGGGGAGAAGGGTATGCACTTGAGGCTTGGAGGAGGGTTGCTATGGTTTGAATATAGCCTTCAAGCAGCCTGAGTTAGAAACTGGGCCCTCAAACCCACCAGTGCCAGAGAGTAAGGCCTAAAGGGGCCGTGCATAGGAACAGGGAGCCCCTGGAGCACAGAGCATGAAGCTCAGGGTCCAACATCTCGTGCCCTCGGCCCCTTGTAGGACATAACAAGAAGGCCTTCGCCATGAGTTTCCCCCCTGATCTCGGACTTCTCAGGCTCCAAATCATGAGCTAAACAAACTGTGTTTCTTGTGAACAACGCAGAGTGTGTAGTCTGTCAGAGCAACACAAAATGAACTAAAACAGTAATCAAGTGCAGTAGGTGGTTCTAAGTGGAACCCCTACCAGACAAAACTGGGACTCGAGGATGTCACTGTCAATGCCAGTGTTGTTCCTATGCTTGGCTCTGTCTGTACTGACACTGGAGACACCAGATTGACAAATGCACTGTAGTTACACATACTAAGTGTGCAGCTTGGTTTCAAATAAAAGGGAAGGAACACAATAAAGCAGATGAAGAAAGATGCTTGTGGGGGAATCTGGGTCACAGGCAACCAACACTGCTCTTTGTAAGTGCCCACTGCCTTCCCTGTAAGAATGTATTTCCAATCAGAGTTTAAGTGAGAAGTAGGGCTAAGACGGCAAGATTCTAACTCAGATCACATAGGAGTCCTATAGGTCGGGAAGTGGCACTGAGCCTTTGCACTGAGCTACATCCTCAGACTATTTTATTTTTTACTTTGAGAGTGGACCTTGCCAAGTCCCCCAGGCTGGCCTAAGCTGTGCGCCTCTGGCCTCACCTCTGGAGTGGCTGTGACTGCAGGCACATGACGCTTGCTTCAGTTTTTAGATCCTGATAACTCCCACCACTGTGTGAGCGAGGTACCACTTTACGACAAAAGCTCTTCTGGACACACATGTCCCAGTGTCCTCCTCCAAGGACAGTGGCTAGACAATAAAAGAAGAAATGTGCAGGGGCCTTTCAGAACAGATAAAAGAAATCATTTCTTCGAAGGTTCACTCCCAGCTGGTCTCCTTCTTCCCAAGAAGCCTTCATAGGCCCTGGGTGATCTGGCCTCTGCTGATGCATCCTGTTCTGTTGTCCCACAACCTTTGGGGCTCTGACTCAGTGGCCCTCTCCAAGCCGCACAGATGCCGCACATCCTGCTATGGAGTACCCCTCACATGCCTCCCCCTGGAACCTCATCTTCCCCATCTCCAGGTGGCTGGCTTCTTGTGGTGAAGACATGAAACCGAATGCCACAACTTCAAAGTGACCTTCCATGGGGCTCAAATCTGGCCTGGGATTGACAGGGCAGCAGCTCAAGGGGCATTGGTGTCCATGACCCCACGCACATGCAACTTGGCTCTGATCTCTCTCCTGTCAGGTCCCTTTGCTCATATGACTGCTACGCAGCCACGGAAAGCACCATGCTGTGGCCGTCTGCAGAGTTCTCTCATGGCTCCATCCGAGGCTGCTCACACAGGCATCTCTGCCTCCTCACTGATTTCTGGCAGCATCACAGTGTTCCCAGGCCTCAATCATTCAAACCTCCAAGGACTCACAGTTCCAGCAGCTTGAAGGAAAATTTGCATCGAGTCTCTCCCTGCAATCAGGGGGCAGCCCCGGGCGCCCGGGCCGGAAGCAGCAGCCACCCTGAACATCTTGGGGTGAGTCTATTAGACAGCCTGTCACTTCAGGTTCTGGTGACGACTGCTATAGCTAAAATATATCCTTGTTTTAAAAGGGCCCCAGGCTCAAAAACTGCACTACTCACTCAAGGGCCTGTGGCAGTGAAAGGCCACAACCCAAGTCCAGGAGCAGAGCCCTAAACCCTGCTCTACCATTCCAGGACAGCTGGAGAGAACATGGTGCCTGCTCATTCTTTCCACTGCCACCCTGCCAAACCAAGCCAGCCTTCGTCATGTGGATACTGGCACATGTGGCAGCCAGCTGCCCTTCTTATGGGGTGACGGCTCAGTGCCACAGTGTGAAGGGCATCGCCAAGAGCCCAGGATCCAAAATAACTCTCAATCAGCTCCTAGGGCAAATGAAAATGCTCCATCAGGCAACTGTTTTTTACACACTGAAAATCCTTAAATAAAACCCAAGTATAACCCAAAGGGTGAACTGCCTATGGCTAGTGGGAGTCATAAACATTCTGGAGTGAATTACCCAGATTACTTAGCAGACTGAGGATGAAGGAACCCATCCAGTTAGCAGTAAGTATTGGAAAGGAGAAATTTCAAGAAGCATCTCGAGTCACAGGGGCAAAACCATGGCACACACATGCCTCAGCAGGCACACAATGCCCTCTCTGTTGGCACTTGAGCCAAGTCACACCAGCCTCTGAGCACTGGCTGATGGTTTTTCTAAACTAAAACCTTGGAATGCAGGTTTAACTGTAGTGCTGTCCTGTCATCTCGCAATAAATAGGTGGGTTTGGGTTGCAGTTTGGCACTCATCTCTGAAAGGCTCACCATCACTGATCTGGAGGCTACAGTCCTTCAAGACCACATGGATGTCAGTCATGCAGGCAAACACTGACATGCACAGTCAGTCAAAGGAGCGAGAGCAGGGCCTGGTGAGAAGGCTGAAGGTGGTGGACAATTTCCAGCTTTGCTTCGGAGCCGGATAGCAGCACCAGTTACTCCTCTAAGCAAAGCAAAACCTGCAGAGCAGAGAGGGGTTCTGCGCCACCACTCAGCTGACTACACTGGTCGTGCTCACACAGAGCACACCAAAAACTAGAAAAGCCGTCAAGCCAGTCACTGTCTAAGGAGCAGATATGCAGGGACCTATGGTACTGGGAAGAAGGCTTTCCACACTCTTCACACCTGACATCACTGCCCCTGCTCTGGCTGGCCTGGGTCAGGACCCAAGACCCTTAGCCCCTCAGAGGGGCGGGAAGCTGCTCCCAGCAGACACCTGGCATCTTCAGTGCTGGGCCACTGTCTGGTTAGGCTGCCAGAGTAACACGTGACAGGTCAGAGAGAGGCGGGAAGAGCCAGGTCTCCAGACTGAAGACCAGGGTGCTGAGGGACCCTACGGACAAGGCTAGCTTGTTGGGAAACAGTACAACACAGGATACTTAATTATAAGATTATTTTAAATAGTCACCCAAAGAGTCATCTACAGTAAGTGCAGGAAATCTGTTCACACATAAAGACCAAATAATCCAGCTGAGGGCCTGGATCCTAATGTCCTGAGTCCAACTGAAGACCTAGCACCCATAATGGTGCTTCCCACAAGTCCAACTGGAGGCCGAGAGCCCACAACAATGTCTCAAGCAAGCCTGTTTCATAGATCTATGCTGGGAAGGCCCAAAGGTCAGTGGTGGAAGCTAGGAAGTCTGTGCCAGCGGGATGAAGGATCTGTGCCAGCAGGCTGAGGGATCTGCACTGGAGCCAAGAAGTGACGCTTAAGGCAAGAACCAGAGCTCCCCTGAAAAGTACCACTGGGAGGATCTGCGCTCCTTCCACGATACAAACAGCTGAGTTCATCAGGAAAGCAGGCATCACAAGCTCCTCCAGGAAAACCAACAGCCCCCTACAGCTTCCCAAGCAGCCTCCCTCCTCCCTCTCCAGTTATGCCTCTTATGTTGATGGTAACAATCCTCAGTTGGGCCTCCTACACCCAGCACCAGGCTGGGTCAGTTCAGCTGGGTGTTACAAGTTGACCACCAGCTGTCAATCCACCACACTTGTCCAGTTTCTTCATGGGCAAACCAGCAGGTCAAGCACCATAACAAAATTCTTGAAACAGCTCCCTGAGTGCCATGCCAGGACCGTACCCACGACCTATCCTGATCTAAGCAAACACGTCTATCAGAATCAGGTTGTGGTATTCAAATGTAATCTTCTCACAAGGAAACTTTGTATTGTGGTGCAATTGCTCACTTAATGTCACAGTGTTTCCTTAACTGACAAGACGCATAGCTATGTGCATCCCCACGCCATCAATGAGGGTCACCATCCTGAATGACAGCCCGGGGAGCACAAAACCATTAACCTGAGACAAGGGTTCCAGCTGCCTGCTTCCCAAGAAAGGAACTGCACCACAGTCCAACCCTCAACCGGCCTGAGCGCCCTTCCCCACTCCTGTTCCCCCCCCCTCGCCCCGTCCCCTCTGCCCCTCCCGTCGCCTCCACGTTTCCTGTCAAAACAAACCCTTGGGGGAGGGGACAGCCTAGGCCCAGCGGAGTGCGGGAAATCTGGCTTCAGCGCCCCCCCCACACACACTAGCCCGATCTCTGCGACTCAGCCCCAAACTTGGCCCCCACCTAGGGGTCCTGGGCGCGGAGATCCCCTGCACTTCCGAGGCTCCCGTCGTGCATCCGGACAGTGTGGGGCCACCCACGCCCCCTCAGGGCAGGACAGGGCTCGAAAAGAACAAGGGGACGGCTCTGATCCCTTCGTCCCTAGTCAAGGTCCAAGTGGGGAACCCCCGCCCGGAGTGCTGTACCCACTCGCCTCGCCTTCGTCACACCACGGCCGCGTACGCACTGGTCCAGCGCAAGGAAGATCGGCGACGAGCAGCGTGGCCCACGGTGCTATGTCCCTTGTCCCCCTCTTCCTTAGCCGAGTAAAACACAGCGTGGAAACTCTCAGCACACAACTCAAGGCCCTGTACACCCCCTACACACCTTACTCCACCCTGGGTATTTAAAGGGCTCTAAGGTCCGGAGGGAAGCGACCGTCACCAAGCGGACGTGGGGGGATGGCGCGACCGGCCGGAGAACAGCACAGGGCATCTTGGGCTCGTGCGACCGGCCTGTTACAGAGCCCACCCTCTATCGGGAGAACTACCCCGGGTTCGGGTCCACAGGGGCCTCGGATGGCTGAGTCCGAACGGCGTTCCGGTGGCGCGAGGCACGTCCACCCCTTCCGTGTGGTGAATGGTATAGTCTGGGCCTGGAACCGGGCGGCAAATGTTTACGGAACTGGGACGGCCAGGCGCTCCGGGCTGGGGGCGGGGCCTGTCAGGAGCGGGGTCATACGGGGGCGGGGCCAAGCTGTAGCCAGCTGTCGCTGGGGACAGAGCCAGCCTGGGGGCGGAGCCAGCCTGGGGGCGGAGCCGTTTGAGGGCGGAACTGAGATGGGGAGGAGATTTGCGTTGTGGCCTGGGACCGGCCCAGCCTAGTAGCAGGCCTGCTGGACTCACACCGAGCATGGTGGGGGAGGAAGCGGGGAGGGGGAGGGTTGCTCTGGGCAAGCGTGAGGCGCCCACCTCGCGATGTCCACACCTACAAGAACCATCACCCTACACCTCACTATCAGTGGGCAGCCCCACGCAAGTCATCCAGATGTCTCCTACTCTATGTAAACATGGGTCCAGATTTGCGCCTGGACCAGCCGATTAGCTTTGAGGAGCCACACCTACCCAGGCCTGGGAAGACTTGCCTGTATGCAAAAGATAGTTGTTTGTTTAGAGAATAAAAATGATACAGAATTTCAAAACAACATGATAGGAAATTTAAAAAAGATAACAGAGCTTGCTTCCCTTGGGCATTTTGCAGCCCCATCTGCACAAGTTTTGACATTGTCCAGAATAAATTACCAGTCCCCCTGGGCCTGTGTGGTAGGGCCTGCCGCTGATTCCTTGCTAAGAGCTACTGCAGGGTGCACAGAACGCGCGGCTCTCTCCTGGCCTCGCGTTCCCCGGCCAGCATCTTCTGCCAGGTGTAAACTGCTGGCTTGCAGGAATGGAGGGAAGATCATACACACTGAAGCCTTTCTGCTCCCTGCTGAAATCATGGCTGGATTGTGGAGATAAACTGGCCACTACTGTCCTAGGACAAAAATGAAACAAAACAAAAAAAAAAACAGGCAAGCAACATTCTACAGCAGAACAGAACTCCAGTTGTTCAGTGGTTACAACAGAGTCCTCTTGGGTTCAAGCCCCTGCCTGACATTTACTCAGAGACTGGCCATGTGAGGTAGACTTACAGGAAGCCCAGGGCGTGCTGCAGCGTGCCTTGCAGGCACTCAAGCACCGCTGCTTGTTTGAACTTCCTGGCAAACCACTCTTAAGCACCTTTGCTGCCAACCTGTAGAACTTTGTATCTGGCGTCTTCTTTTGTCACTTTTCTCCTAAAATAGCATGACACAGAACAAGGTAGATACTGAAGAAAATACTGTGGCTGTACAAGTTCTTTCCTATGAGCATGTCCTCACTTAGCTCATGTTGCCAAAATAAACAGATAACAGAAACCTCTGGTTCTTTTCTTGCCAAATAACAGCCCCACACAACTGCCTCACCCACAATGAAAAGATTAGCCAAAAATATCCCCCAACTCTGGGCGAGTCTATGAGAATGGCATATTGCGATAACGATTCTTTGTGTGCTCTGTTGGAACTTAAGTGTTGTTTGTGCTGGGACACAACTTGGAACAGTGAACAGAGTCAGAATTGATGTCCAGTCCAGCTGGTGACCAGATTCCTAACCATAATCCTGGCACTTTCTGTGAAGCTCAAAGCTACCAGGAAGAAATTTCTGTCAAAACAGAGTTCAATTTCAGTATGTGGTGAGAATCTTACAGAAAATGTGGGGCAACCTCGGGGACCCAGGTAGCGCTGAGAGATACCCTGGAAGCCCAGCCTCCTGTCAGCTAATTTGCTTTGGCTGGATCATCCAGCCAGTCACTCTCAGCCTGGCTTGTCCATGAAAGCATTTAGAAAAAAAAATGTATGGCTCTGAAATATAAGGTGGGTCTCCCAGGAAACAAGCTGTGTACCACAAACAAATCAGACAGTTATGGAGTGACATCCTGCAGGGCATTCTGGTGCTCACCTGTAAACACAGCACTTGGAAGCCTGAAGCAGGTTTGCCGCCAGTTTAAGTCCAACCTGGGCTACATATTGACTGCAGGACTATCTTGAACTACACAACAAAACCCTGTATCCAAAACAAAAAAGCAAACCCAAAAAGCAAAGGAAAAAAAAAATTCAGTGAATTCTTGGGGCAAAAGAAAGCCCAGAAAAGCCCAAGAGTGTGACTGTCACATACTGGAACCTGCTACCATCTGTGCAGGTCACCAGGTGCCTTCTGGGGTGGACCCTGAACTTGCTTCACTGCTCTGCTGCTGCTTTCTTGAAATTCTTTGTTTTTTGAATGAGAAAGACCCCTATTTTCATTTTGCACCAGGCCCCACAAATTATATAACTGCTCCTGACTGCACCCTGTGGAACACCAGTGGAATATTTAGAAGTACTTGTCTCCCTCTTAACTTGCCCTCAACAGTACATCTATCATTTCATCTAGTATTTGGTTTAAGAAACACATACCTGTTTTCAATGCTGGAAGAAAAACCAAACCGGAAAAAAAGACTCAAAACCAACGCTTGCAATACTCCCGGCTTTACAATCACTGAAGCAATTTTGAAGACCAGTTCTGGCTGCACACAGTCTTGGTCCTGCGCTCTCCCTGGACAGCTGGGCCCCTCACATGGACGTAAGCCTGGGCTAAGAGCAGAAGAAAAGCAGTTCCATGAGCCCTCATCTGTTTTTCTCCCCCCAAGCATCTTAAGGTATTTCAGAAAGAACTAAAAACATTCAACAAAAGGAAGGGCCAGGTACTGAACGCAGAAGGAAGGGAATTCCTTGAGTCCGCATCATAGGAGCTGGTAGCTGGGGCTCATTTATAGAGCTGCACCTTCTGCTCACCTTGCCAGGAGCATAAAAAACTGCACTGCAAAGTGAAGTCTGTAAAACTGGGAAACCACACCTGCTTTGGAAATGGTATTGCTCTTTTCTTTCCATTGTGGAAGATAAGGCAGATGTAAGGCACGACCACTTTGATCCCTCTTTCACACTTGATGCCTCTTCCCACACATGAGGCCCGTTCCTCCTTTTCCACCCAACTGAATTCATAGCCAGTTGGAGGTCACTCCTCACTGGAGATCACCCCAGCTTCCAGCACTCCCGTGTTCA
This sequence comes from Ctenomys sociabilis, assembly GCA_004027165.1. Taxonomy (NCBI): domain Eukaryota; kingdom Metazoa; phylum Chordata; class Mammalia; order Rodentia; family Ctenomyidae; genus Ctenomys; species Ctenomys sociabilis. The sequence continues at coordinate 14,357 of PVKA01032920.1, read as the reverse complement.
CACACCACCCTTGTGGACCCTGAGCCCACAGAACCCCAGCTCTCTCTTGGGAAGAAGAGGAGAGCACGCATGGCTGTGAGGAGCAGAGAGAGAGAATCAGGGTTGAGGAGCTCCGGAGGTCAGGCGTGGCCAGGCAGATCCTCCCTCCAGGGCCTCCGCCCCTCAGCGGAGCCCAGCTGCAGCCCACAGATGGTCATCCTTTCACACCAAGCCTTCCGAGTGAAATGTTAGACCCCCAGTTTTTATTAAAGCGGATACTCACTGGGTGGAAAAGAACTTCCAAGAGGCAAAACTCAGAAGACAAAAAGACAAGATCGCTTACAAAGGACCCTGGCTGGACAGGGCCGGCTGTGTGTAGAAGGCTTGCAGTGGAGCCAAAGTACATGCCTGCCAGACATGTGACATGCTGGGAGTGTGACATGAATGGGAGGTGGCTAAAGGACGGGTGACACTCTCTGGGGCCAGGTTGGAAAATGCACCTGATGCAGCCTGCGTGCATTCAAGAGTTGGATTTCTTCAACAATGAGAGTATATTAGTGTCATTCCATCAAGTGAGACAAGGCATGATGGAAAATTATGATGCATGTTTGCATTTTGCAGGCAAAGACACAGTGCCACAAACCCCCAACACACACACACACACACACACACACACACACACACACACACACACTCATTCCTGCCACTGCACATTCCTATAGCTTACTCATAGGGACAAGACACCCACCAGACAGCACCTCCCTGAGTCCAGATGGGAAGGGACTGTTTGAGATTTACAGAGCCACAGGCTCTGCAGTGTTGGATCCTCTGTGCTTGCTGCAATTAAGGTAGCTCTCCAACTTTTAGTTTATTTTATATTTTTTTGTAGGGTCTTGCTATGGCATGTGATACCAGGATCAAACCTGGATCCTCATGCTTACTGGGCAGGTGCTTAAGACTGTTAAGCTATTCTTGCAGCCTCAAGAATTTAGTTTTGATCAAAATCAAAATTATCTGGACAACATGGTAGGCAACTTCAGCTTCTGCCTGGTAGGCTGAGCCCTCCTTTCTGCATCCTGAGGCTCCACTCTGCTGCTGTGGCTGGCGTCACTCAGCACCCCAATTCTCTGTTCTTCAGCTGTGGGCTCCAGAACAGGACCTGGATTGTCTCTGTATTCCCATGCTCTAAGCCACTGCTTGTTGCTGAATGTGTCATATGCTAAAAAATATGATGAATGCTTAAAGAAATTTTGAAAACGCCCCTTATTCATCAGACCTGGCATCACACAACTTCTAACTCTTCCTCAGAATTGAAAGGACCATGAGGAAGTAAACTTTTAAATCAAATGAGGGATGTTGGGATACCCACAAAATGATACTAACGAGAAAGGATTTCCCAAAGTGCTTCAGAAAGTGGCAAGAATGAGTGGATTTGAAATGAGGGGCAGGACTTTTCAGCTGGATTAATAGCAATGTGCCTTTCACTATAGTAATTTTTAAAATTTGCATATTCACTGTGTATATTGGTCATGCTGCATGACCTTAGTAGAAGGCTACTCACACTATGCAATCTGTCACCTTCCCATCTCATTTTTATTCATATTTAAGAAAATCATATAGCAAACAGAGATCTCCATGGACCGTACATAGATGGCATTGCAAAAAGCCCCACTCTGTGCTGCATCAAAGCCATTCACGCAAGTGGGGGAGTGTTGGTTTTTACATTTTGTTGTTTGTGTGTTTGTTTTTGATACTGGAATGGAATTCAGGACTTGAGCTTGCCTGGCAGGTGCTGTGCCACTGAGCTACACCCCAGCCCAATCCTTACTGTACAGCTTCTTCTCTTTAAGCTGCATTTTTAGCAAAGTATACAGCATTTGCTCTCATTTTGAACATGTTTTGGTTTTAATCTCTGATCTCTCAGGCCTTCCTTTCTTGGTAACAAGATGGATAAGATCTTTCCCCAAGTGGTGGGGACTTTAGTGCTCCTCCTCCTCTTTGAAGGTGGAGAACTGAGAGCTCTGGACATGCAGGGACTTGGTTGTGGCTTTTGCCTGAGGTCTTGGGCACTGCGGTGGGAGGAGGCACTCGAGAGCACCCATGGCTCATGACTCACTGGACAAAAGATACACAGTGGTGACTCACTGAGGTGTCAGGTCAAGAATAGAAACAAGAAGAGCTCATTTCACGGCTTCTCTTGACACAAGTGTGTGTGTGCGCGCGCGCATGCACACACACACACAAACACACACCATGCAGTGTCACATGCTACCTTTCGGTATAATTATCTAATTTCCATGAGAAACTGTCAACAAACATAATAGCATTGTAGAAACTATGTGCCTGAAGTGTTTACAATCACATTTTAGTAAGTTCCTAGCCCAGGCATTGGCGGGGCCACACCTGCCAGAAGGCAAAGAGAATGGAAGCTGGGGACTCTACCAAAACAGGAGGCTGCTTATGCATTCCTCCTATGGAAATACACATTGGCAAAGGAGCTAGAGAAAGGACAGGAAGGGAAGGAAAAGGGAGGGGAGGGGAGGGGAGAGAAGGAAGGGGAAAGGAAGAGAGGGGAGTGAAGGGGAGGGGAGGGGAGTCCATAGTGCTCCCAGGAAACCCAGAGTGCACAGAGTGCAGAGCCACAGGACACCTGCAGCCAAGTCCTGGGGTTGGTTTCAGGCCAGGTGCTGTTTCTGTTTCAAGTTCATCTGAACAACCTGGGTGTGTGAGTGCATTTTAATGCTCGAGCTGAATTCTTTATTAAAAGGAAGGCTGCTGTGATCAGACATGTGATTTTTAAACGGCTTTTTCACGCACAAATGCAGATAATTACAATGTCTGCAGAATGAACTAACTAGGAAGCATTGCATTATGGTGGGAAGCTGGTGGGTTCTGGATTCGGATGGATCTGAGCATCTGTCACCAGGGAGGGCCCTCGTCTTGAGGGGAACCTGGAGCACGAGATGGTGTGGAGTCGGTTGTCAGTTTCCCATTGTCCGTTGCCAGCACAACACACAGACTTGGTGAGTTACAAGTGAAGCTGAATTTGGCTCACAGTTCTGAGGACACAAGGGTGAGAGGCCACATCGGGGGATGGCCTGTGTGCTGCCACCACATGGCAAGTGACAGGAAGTGTGCTTCCCTGGTACTAACTCCCCAGGAGTTAGTCCAGGGGACTCCACCCTGATTGCTTCAGTCCTGCTTACCTCCTGAAGGCACCACCTCTCACCACTCAAGTCAGTCTGTGGCTCCACCCTGCAGCCATCTCAGAATAAGGGTTACATTTCCCTACAGGAAAGCTTGGGGGACTCCCTGGAGCTGTAGTCACGCCATGGCATTGGCTGGCTTTCCGTGTGGTAACAACGGGGCAAGCCCATCAGCACTTCGCCAGCACAGCCGACATAGCTTTCACCAGGCCCTGACATCAGGCACAGGCAGAGGACCCAGGCAGAGTCTCCCCCATGATGAGTCCTGAAGGAAAGTAGGACGAATCAGTGACAGTGACGTCCAGTGTTGATGGCTGCAGCCGCCACATCCTCCACAAATCTGCTCTGTGACATGGTCTCAGTGGGGCCTGGCTTCTTTTAGTCCTTTCTTGAGATCCCTTGAGGTCCCCATATCCTTCCTGTCTCTCCTGAGTAGGTGCCACTTGTTTGTCCTGAAGAACCTTGACTGGAACAAACAGCTCTCACTTCGTAGGAGAATTAAGAGACACCGTACTCAGTACATCAGGGGTTGAGCAGTGTTCCAGGCACAGTGCATGCATAAATCAACTACAGCCACTGTCTAGGGTATGCTTGCTGTTTTCTTCATTTATTATTGACAATATCAGTAGGCCCTGAGCAACTTAAAGGCCTGTGACATGTGATCCTGTAAAGTCACACCAAGGAACAAATTCAAATCCAAAGGCTACTAATGGTACAGGAGCCATTTCACAATGGAGTATTACTCAGCTGTTGATAAAGGATAAGCCAGAGACTTATAGATAAAAATGCAACATGAGACCATACTCATAAGTAGATAAATCAGACGCACATATGTAAACATAATATTGTTTCCTTAGTGTGAGAAGCTAAAAGAGTAAATAAGATCCAAAATGTACAATAGACATTGTACAATGGGAGGAAACTTCAAAAGAAAATATAACCTGGGATGGGGGAATGGAGAAAAGAAGGGAAAAGCAAAAAGCAAAACTACACACACACACACACACACAATAGGTAAGATAGTTATACTAGTAATTTCTCTAAGTTCATTGAAAAGAAAGGTTTGTGCTAATGTTGTTTGGACAATTAAATGCTGATATCTTGTACTGTGAGTAACTAAAGATAACAATATACAATGTATTAACTATAATTCGCTATTTTCTTGTTTTGAAATTTTGTTTTATTTTTTCTCTTTAAAATAAAATTTTAAAAAAGAGAAAAAATAAGGTTGGTTTGAATATTGCTGCTCTCTGTTCACTGGGTCAGCAAACTGGAATGTTCCAGCAAGACGCTGTTCCAAGGGGCTTAAGAGGGAAGTTAATAGCGAGACCTACTGATGCTCAGGTCAGAGAGCCAAGTGTCTGGTCCTGGGGTGGCGAAGTAACTGTGCTAACAGAATCAGCAGGAAGCTGCCCCCATCTCTAGAACTAGAGAACTAAAGGGACAAAAGCAGAGCTAGGTGTTTGGGTCCCTCAGCGGCAGACACGGGCCCCTGATAAAGGACCAGTTGCCGGGTGGTGGGGAGCACACGGGGGAGACCAGCTGCCTCTGAGAGGCTTTCTGCAGGGCGTGGGGGGTGCTTTTCCTTCTTTTTCTATGCAGCGCTATCCACTAAGGTGTCAGTTGGCCCTCGGTTATGGGACAAAATTCCTGGCACACACAGACTGAAGGAGAAAAGGCTTATTCTTGCTCATGCTCCCAGGGCCGTCCGTGGTCACCTGACTCCAAGGGCCTGGAAGAGGAAAACCCTCAGCTCAGTTCCCGGTAACCAAGGAGCAGAGCACAGCAGCCAGACGCCAGAGAGCAGAGCTGCTGGGGCAGGACGCCTGATTCCAAGGTGACCCACGTCCTCTCATCTCCCACTGCCCCTTCACCATGACTTGTCAGGGGACAGACCCACACAGAGCCTGGTGTCCTCCTGAAGGAATCACCTTCTGAAAGCCCTGCCTCTGGACACCCAAGCCTTCTGAGGGACATTTTTGATCCAGCACCCAGCTTGAGGCTGAGTGAGGGAGACCTGGGGGGGTGCGAAATCCTGGAGGGGAGGAGAGAGCATCTCCTGGTAGGCCGGAACAGCCAGGATGTACCACAGTCTCAGGCGGGGAGAAACTGCCTAGGCCTGGGGGACTTAGAGAGATGTAGGGCACGGTGGTGCAAGCTTGGGGTCCCAGCAGGAGTCAGCAGGCTGTGACAGGAGGACTGCCAAGAATTGGGGCCCAGCCTGGGCTACAGAGCAAGTTTAAGCCAGCTTCCATTACATGGCAAAGCCCTGTCTCAAAACAACAACAATAGCAATGACAACCTAATTATGGCTAAATCCCTTACACTGGAGATTATGATTCAATATTTGAATCTTAAAAGCACATACACTCACACAGGAGTAGTAAGATAGAATTATTTGCATTTTAAGAGTTATATCTAATAGTATTTTACCCAGAAACCTTCATTAGTATTTCCTAATTGGGGCATTCAGAAATCAGCCCAATAAAGTCTCCTGGGGCTTCAATAATTCTTCATTCAACTACCATTCATTAATTAAATTATCAGTGGCTGACCAAACACAACTAAGTGAGAGAGTGCCCTAGTAGATCCCAGCTTGTGCCAGGTGCTGGGGATAAAAGACATTAAATTAGACAAAATTCCTTCACAGGAAGCTACATTGTAGGCGGAGCCATTGCTGGGGCGTAGTTGGTGCTTAGGAAGTGCCCGCAAGTGCTTACTTTGCAACTGTCGAGGAATGAAGAGTATGGGTTACACTCTCACCATTGTACTAAGCATTATGCCTGAAGAAACAAAAGCAAAAAGAGTGAGCATTGACCTTTTAATTACCAGAGGAGGATGGGAGGACCCTCTGCGGGCTGTGGCCCTCTGCAGATTGTGGCCTTTCACAGGATTATTACTGGTTCACGTGTTTAACAGCCATGTAAAAACTGATTTATGAAAAATTGATCTCAGGACCAAGACGCTGTTTAATGCCAACACAAGCCATTTGTGCTCCATAAAACAACATTAAGGTTACTTCTTCTGACCTGTAAGGCAGGAACCAGCTCTCTGCCATCCACATCTCCTGTGCCCTCAGAGTGAGAAACTACACTTCTTGTCAAGACGCATGAACTCCTGCTCCTTGGTATCAGTTCAATTGGCTTTACCATAGTTGGCTTCCTTTCTAACTGAGGAAGAAACCTGTTTTATCCGTGTTTGTCCATTTTATGTTTCATGTTTTTGGTTTTTTGAAAAATCAAATAAAAATGTCTTCACGATGCCATGTACAGGAAGCGAGTCATGGAGATCCAAGAGCAAGCAGGGCTGCCTGGGGAGGAGAGTCAGCAGAGGCGTGGGGAACATTCTTGCCGGACCGCAACAGATTGCGGACTCACGGACACAGAATTCAGGTCAAACAAGTTGTTTAAAAATGACCCACTTGAAAGACACGTGACGTTCCTCAGCCAAAGAGCCTCCATGGAGGCTTTGCAGTTTTCTGTAAATGACAACAGCTGGCTCACATTCGCACCACGCACGCTGGGAGACTCCTGGTTCCTGCTCCGGGGAGCCAGGGTCCCCTCAGGCTCTGATTCCAAGATCGAATGTGACATGCGTACAAGATGAACGGTGGAAGGCTGTTGCAGCCTGGTGTGGGCACTGCGGCGTCCCCTCCTGTGTGTGACCTACTTCACTCAGGCCCTGCAGGCACCGTGCTTTCTCTGAGAGGACAGGAAAGGCTGTGGCATGGTTTTCTCTGGTGAAATCTGCCAAGCATGACTGGGTCTAAACAGACTGGGGCAGGCATTGAAGTGTGCAGTGCTCCCCTTGAGAGCTTCAGCAGGGAGAGATGGTTTCTCCTAGACATGGGCTCACGAGTTCATCTTCATGACAACAGAAACCTAAGGTCTGGCTGTCCCAGGATTGAGCCCAGAATCTGGTCCAGGCCTTCTGGAGGTGAGCAGACTGGGGTCTGGGGACTCTCACCCAAGGTGTGGTGCCAGCACCTGTGTCTCCCTCCCTGTGATCCCCAACCCAATCTCGATAGCTGCCACCCACTCTTAGACCGCCTGGTGCTATGACCTGGCATTGCCCCACAAGGTCAGTCTTGGGTTCCAACAGACTAGGAGAAGTGGGTGCTGGGGCCACGAGCAGTGCCTGCGCAGATGCATCTGTCTGCCCGTGCACTACTTTGCAAGGCTGGCTGGTGTTTTTCCCAAACCTGATGTCCGACAATGCCCTGCCCCTTTAGCTGCTGGGCTTGGTGGCCTGTAATCCCTGCACTTGGAAGGCTGAGGCAGAAGGATTTCTGCTAATTCCAGCCCAGCCTTGGCTACACATTGAATTCAAGACCAGTCTGAACTATGTGGCAAGACCCTGTCTCAAAAACAATAGGAGGAGGAAGAGGAGGAGGAGGAAGAAGAGGAAGAAGAGATAGAGAAGGAGGAAGAGGAGGAAAAGGAGGAGGGGAAGAACTACTCAGCTGCCAAAGGTGAATGACCTTCACCACGCTGGCCTCCTGTGCAGCTTAGATGTTGAGCATCTCTCCAGGGTCTGAGTATGGAAGCCTTGGGAGGCATTGGAGCCTCATGAGGTACCCTCCAGGGTCATTGTAGTTTATGGGCAGCCTCAAAGGGGGTCATAGGACCCAGCAATCTACCTTCCTTCTGGTTCTCTGCCAGTGATATCTGGGGCTGCCCTGCCAAACCATCACATCCTGCCTGTGGGAGGCCCAAGGCCAAGTCACCACTTCATTGTGGACCAGAACCTCCAGGCCCAAGGAACTCTTTTCTCTTCACAAGCCAACTCCTGCCAGTGCAGAGGTAGGCAGCACACACCTCCTAACCCATCCCACTTTGCTGGAGAAAAGGCAGCTGCCTCTATCCCAGATGGAGCTATGAAGGGTCCCAGGAACACTTCACCTGCCTGCCCCTTCCCACTCTGATTTTTTTCTTCTGTAAAAGCAGGCATTTGTAGGCCTGTAAATGGATTCTGTTCAGAGTCTTCCTTGGTATTATAGCATGCAAATCAGCCCTGTCCTGTGCTGGCTAAGGCTGTAGGCTCACTGGGCAGAACGAATGCCTGGCTGCAGGAGGAAGTTGGAACTTGAGGTGACCCACCAAGTGCCACCGCCCTTCAGGCAACATGTTTGAAATTTCCGATGCTGCAGTGCAAAGATTACACAATGCTCTTAAGTGAAGGAATGAAAAAAGGTGAATATATTGTTTTGAAACAACTTCTTCAGGGTGCTGAAGAGGAAAGCTAGTTTAAGGGAAGAGAAATGAGAAAGTAGGTGGGGAATTTGGGGGAACATTTACCCAAGACTCCTTGACTCCATCCAGCCTGGCCTTAAGCTCACTACAAAGCCGGCTGGCCTTGAACTTGTAGCAATCCTCCTGCCTCAGCCTCTGCAGTGCTGGATTATGCTGGCTCTATTTATAACTATAAAGATTGATTTCCCAGTTTTTTTCAGGAGCCGGGAATCGAAGGTGTTGAGTTGGTCATAATGGCAGGTGAAGAAATTAATGAAGACTATCCTGTAAAAATTCATGAGTATTTGTCAACATTTGAGAATTCTATAGGAGCTGTGGACAAGATGCTGAAAGCCATGAGGTCTCTTTCAAGAAATGAGTTGTTGCAGAAGTTTATTTGGCAACTCAAAGAGTCAATCCAAAGGAGCATCCAGTAAAGCAGGAATTGGAAAGAACCAGAGTATAACTGAACCGAGTCAAGGAAATATCAGACAAGGGAAAGGCTGGCAAGATGGATAGAGGCACAGCCTCAAGATTTGTGAAGAATGCCTTCTGGGAGCCGAAACCTAAACATGGAGCCAATGTTGTCAATAAAGGAAAAAGTAAAAATTAACTTTTGGTTTTGATGTATACATACCCAAATTGTACATCATTTTTATTGTTTTCACAACAAGAATCCCTCCCCTAAAAGACTGACTTGCTTTTATTGATTTACCTGTAGAGCACCATGAGGTTTTTAACATTATGATATAGTTCATATTTATGGTTTACTTTCTCTTTTGGCAAGATATTCACTTCTTTATATAGTTCATCTTTTTTTTTTTTTTTTTTTTTTTTTTTTTAACATAGGGCTTCACCTATCAGCCTAATTTGGGCAGATCTGGAATTTGTGAGAACCTCAGCCACCTGAGTGCTGAGATTATGGATTGCAGGCATGCGCCACCATGCCTGGCCTATATAGGTCAATCTTGCATGTACTGTTTTATGATCAACTGTGAAATTTAAGTTAAATGTTCTTTGTAAACATTTTGTACTATTTTAAATGAATAATGACCTTATGAGGTGTGCTTTCTATAGACTGAAAATTTAAATACATGTGTTTTTACTGTATGATATTGAGAATGAAATGGCTTAAATATCTACTTTTTCCGGTGTAGTTAATTCATTGTACTTTCATTGTTGCAGAAATGATTGCTTTTTTGGTATTCAAAGTGTGAAATCAGAACATTAGTACTTTAATTCTTGGTATATTGATACAATGTTGTATTTAAAATAAAATGTATTTGTATTAACTTCAGTGGGAAATAAGGTTGTATGCTGATGGCTGGATGTTGGTCTGATGGCTGTACCCTTTTAATAAAGACTCAAGGTATTGATTGTGTAAAAAAAAAAAAAGGACTGATTTCTCAGTTCATTTTTTGATCTAACACTGACTCCCAGCTGTGCTTTCCTTCTCAGGTATCTGGGAGTGGGTCCTGGAAGTCTCAGCCCACAGAACTCCAGAACTCCTTTTCCCCTGTAGGCTTCATCTTCAGTGTCTGTGCTCCCACCCACCTCCCTGCTTGGGAGTGTCCCTTAGATTCCTGCATCAGAGTTTTTTTTTGTTGTTGTTGTTTTTTGTTTGTTTTGTCTTTTTGAGACAGGGTCTCACTATGCAGTTCAGACTGACCTTAAGCTCACTTTGTAGCTCAGGCTGGTCTCAAACTCACAACAATCCTCCTGCCTCAGCCTCCCAAGTGCTGGGATTACAGGCATATGCCACCACGCCTGGCCCTACATCACAGTTGACCACTCCCAGAGGCCTGGGTGGCTCTGCCACCTGAGACATAGGAGGGAAGGTCTGTGCCAGAGAAGTCAGACCAATGATGCCATGCCATGCAGCCTGCCCTCTGCCCACAGCGTGGGCTCACGAGTTCTCGTGCTCTTAGTGGCCACAGAGTCCGATATCCTTGGACTCTGGCAACACTGTAATCAGGTTATTGGACAGACACAACTTTAAAAAGATTTTGCTAAGTGTGGTAGCACACACCTGTAATCCCAGCCCTGGGGAGGCTGAGACAGGAGGCCAGCATGAGCTACATAGTGAGAGCCTGTCTCAAAACAAAACAAATGAAAACTGCCCCTAGAGAAAAATTTGCTGGGCTTCTTTCAGATGTAAAAGATGGATCAGGGGCAATGTCCTTTGATTGACTGTGCCCACATGCAAATGAAGGATTGAAAATACACCTTTTGATTGGTCCCATAAACAGTGCAATATTCAAATGAGGGAAAAAGCACTTTTGTAATTGGTCCACACCAAGTCTGACTTGATGTGGATTGTGTTCTGTCTTTTTAGAAAACATCATGAATGGGTGCTGGACTTTGTAAATGCTCTTTCTGCATCTCTGGAGATGATCATGTGATTTTTGTCTTTGGTGTATTACATTTAGTGATTTGCATATATTGAACCATCCCTACATTCCTGGGATGAATCCCACTTGGTCACAGTGTATGACCTTCCTGATTTGCTACATTTTGTTTCCCAGTATCTTTTTTTTTTTTTTTTTTGCCTTTTTGAGACAGGGTCTCACTATGCAGTTCAGGCTGAACTTAAGCTCACTTTGTAGTTCAGGCTGGTCTCGAACTCACAACAATCCTCCTGCCTCAGCCTCCCGAGTGCTGGGATTACAGGCATGCGCCACCACGCCCGGCCCAGTATCTTATTGAGGGTTTTTATGTCTATCTTCATTAGGGAGGATCCTTCTCTGTTTTATAGACAAGGTTTCACTATGTAGTTTAGGCTGGCATTTTTTAACTGAATATGTAGTCCAAGCTGGCCTCAAGCTTGTGGTGATCCTCATGCCTCAGCCTCCCTGGGACTGGGATTATAGGTGTACGCCACCACACCCTTCTCCTTCTCTGGTTTTGGTATCAGGGTACACTTGATTCCAGGAATGACTTTGGTGATACTACTTTCCTTTCAATTTTATTAAAGAGTTTGAGGAGTAATGACGTGACATTTTCTCCAAATTTCCTGATTCCGTCAGGACCCAGGCTTTTCTTTGTGGTAAGTTATTAATTACATCTTCCATTTCATTGGCTGATACTAGGTTGTTTGGAATTTTTACATTTATTTAATTCAATCTTTGTAATTCATATGCACCTAGGAGTTTTTCCTCTGTGTTTTCCACTTTACTAGAGTAAAACTCCTCAAAGAAGATATTGATGATCTTGGGATTTTTTGAAGGCTCCATTGTGATTTCATCCTTTTTATTGCTAATTGCATGAATTTGAGTCTTTTTAAACTTTTTTATAAAAATAAGAATTTACCAACTCTTTGATTAATTGATTCTTTATACTATCCTCTTAGTCTCAATCGCATTAACTTCTGCTGTGATCTTTATAATCCCCCCATTCATAAGCTTTGGCCTTGACTTGTTTGTTTATTTATTTATTTTAGAAGTTTGAGATTCAACATTGGGCTATTTATTTGAGCTTATTCTGCTTCCTATTTTGAGAATTCACCACTATAAATTTCCTTCTACAACTGTTTTCATTGTGTCCCATAGGTTCCAGCATGTTGTGTCAGCATTATTAATTATTTTTAAATTTCTTCTTTCTTTCTTTACTTTTTATTAAATTTCTTCTTTAATTTCATCTGTGATGTATTGGTTGTTCAGGAAGGCGCTATTTAATTTCTATGTGTTTGTGAAGTTTTTGTGATTTTTTTGCCATTGATTTTCAATTCCATTGCACTAGAAAGCATTTTCAAAGTCTAGCACTTTTTGATTATTAAAAAACTAGAAAAAATTGGAATAGGTGGTCTTTATCTGAATCTAATAAAAGCCATCTATGAAAACTCAACATCTAATACCATACTAAGTGGTCAAAACTGAAAGCTTTTTGAAATTCTGTACCATTTTCATTGTTCTATGTTGTTTTGTTATTGTCTTTATTCTCATTACTCTTTTCTTTAACATAAACAATAAAATAAAAAACTTGAAAGCTTTCATTCTGAAATCAGGAATAAGATAAGGATACCTACTATCACTACTCCTGTGCAGGAATATGCTCTGGAAACATTAGCCAGAGCAATTAGACAAGAGAAAGAAATAGACAGGAAAGGAAGAACTAAAATTATCATTATTTGCAGATGACATGCTACTGTACATAGAAGACCCCAAAAACTGCACCAAAAGACTTCTAGAATTAACCAAGTTCAGCAGCATAGCTGGATTTCAAGTCAGCACTCAAAAATCAGTACCATTCTTGTGCACAAACAATAAACTCACTGGAGAGAAATTAGGGAAAGCAATCCATTCACAATAGCTTCCAAAAAATTAAATACTTAGGAATCAATATAGCAAAGAAGGTAAAAGGAAGTTTACATTAAAAACTGTAGTACTCTGGAAAAAGAGATCAAAGAAGATATCAGAAAATAGAAAGAATGGCTGGGAATATTGCTCAATGGCGTAAGTGCCTGCCCGGCAAATGTACAATCCTAAGTTTGATTCCTGGTACTGAAAAACAACAACAACAAAAATACAATGATATCTCTTGCTTTTGGATAAATGAGCATGTTGCTCATGGAAGAACCAACATAGTGATACTGCAATCCTGAAAAGTTATACAGGTTTAATGAAGTCCTGATCAAAATATATGTCTCACAAATTGGAGAAAATAATCCTAAAATTCATTAATAGTCAGAAGAGACCTAGAATAGCAAAAGCAATTCTTAGCAACAAAGCAAAACAGATGGCATCAAAGCCACTATGATAAAAACAGCATATTATTGGCAACAACACACAGACCTTAAAATCAATAGAACAGATCAGAAGTGGCAGACACAACTACAAACATACTCAGCTCCTTGTCTTTGAAAAAGAAGCCCTTGCATTCCCTGGAAGACAGAGAGCCTCTTGAATAAATGGTGCTGGGAAAACTGGCTTTGCACACACTGAAGACTAAAACTAGACCCATGTTTCTCACAATGCACTAAACTGAAGTCAAAATGGATCAAAGTTATAAATATTAAAACAGAAACACTAAATCTTCTAGAAGAGAGTATAAGTAAAACTCTTAAACCTATAAGTGTAGGCAAAGACATCAAGGACAGAGCCTTGATTTCCCAGGAAGTGAAAAGAATCAATGACTGAGGTCTGATTTGTTAAAAAAACTTATGCAGAGTAAAAGAAATCACTAACAAAGTGAAGAGACAACTCATAGAGGGGGAAATATTTTAGCCAGTTGCTCTTCAAACAATGGAGTAATATGTATTACATTAAAAATAAAGAGTTAAAAAAAACTCAGACCCCCCCAAATTGTCAAGACCCAATCCAAAAACAGGTTTCTGAGGTGAATAAATATTTCTCAGATGAAAAAATACAAGCAGAAAATAAATATATGAAAAATGTTCAATATCACTGGTCATTCAAGAGTCACAAATGAAAACAACATTGAGACTCCATCGTCCCCCAGAAAGAATGGCTATCAACAAAACATCAAATAATGACAAGTGCAGGTGAGGCTATGGGGGAGAAGGAAGCCTTCTCCACTGTTGGTGGGAGTGCAGATTGGTGAAACCACTGTGGAAAATCAGTGGGGAGATTCCTCAGAAAACTAGGACTGAAAGTCCCATTCAATCCAGTCGTTCCACATCTGGGTATCCTCCCAAAAGAATTAAAAGCATCACACCACAGTGACCTATACACCCATGTTTATAGCAGCACAGTTTCAAGTAGCTAAATCTTGGAAATAGCCCAAATGCTCATCAACCAATGAATGGATAAAAAAAGTATTTTTTTTTAATATAATGGAGTACTACTCATCCATAAAGAAGAATAAACAGGGGATATTTCTAGGTAAATGGATGCACCTTTTTTAAAATTTTTATTTTATTGAAGTAAAAATACCAATGAGACAGTTTTAGGATACCTTGACAAGATGGATTTGATAAATTAAT
>PVKA01032919.1:0-24886 GCA_004027165.1 Ctenomys sociabilis | reverse complement strand
GGTGTGCTCTAGCATGCCTGACCCTGACAAGCCAGCTCTTGAAAGTCAGTTCTCTCTTTTCCTGTAAAACACAACAGAAGCCGTTGTCCCTGTGTGTCCTCTCTACTCCATGCAGACAGAAACTAAAGCCACCATGGTCGAAATGTCCCACTAGCTGCAGTCCATGAAAAATTGAGCATTAATCAAGTTTTCAGGGGCTGGGGAGGTGACTCAGTAAAATAAGCACTTCCCTGGCAAGCACCAGGGCCTGAGTTCAATACCCAGCTCTGCAAAAAAAAAAAAAAAAAAAAAAAAAAAAAAAAAAAAGTTTTCAATTTGACTATTATTTTGCTGCCTGGTAAAAAGTCTGCATGGATATCTTTGATGAATACTTAAACAAGTGTGGAAACAAGTCAAGTTCAAAATAAATGCATTTGAGCTGGACGCGGTGCCCCATACCTGAAAATGCATCACTTGGGAGACAGGGGCAGGATTATAAATTCTAGCCAGCTTGGTCAAGTTATCAAGTTAGCACAACCCTGTCTCACACTGAAAATATGAAAAAAGGCTGGGGATGCAGTTCAGTGCAAGGCCCCTGGACTCAATCTCCAGCACTGCAATAATAATGAAAATGACATGAATATTACTACAAAAAAGAAAAAAGGAATAGCTTGGAGCCATCAGAAATGTGAGTCAAAGATTTGACTCATGTTGGATTTTTTTTTCTCCTGCCTTTCTGTGACTTTCTTGTTCTCCCAAGAAAAGCAGTACCGCCAATAAATGGGTTGCTGGCTCGCTGAAGAGCCGTGTGGACCAGAGGTGCGCAGTGGCTCCGCTCTAATCCTGCACCTGGCGCAGCGCGGCCCCTGGGGCGCCTGCTTCCCACCCTGCGGACATAGCTCTGCGAGTGGAGGATGTGCGCGGAGGCTTCGGGCCAGGTATTCCTCAACGCTGCATTGTTGGTGTTTGCCAAAGGGTTGATTTTTTTTTTTTTTTTCCTTAATTAAGGAATCGGGTTTGGGAAATAAAACTGCATAGAACAACAGAAAATAATTGCATCTGAGATGTGGGGGCTTTCAAGCGCTGTCTGCTCATCTCTCCTCCGGCTGCCTTCCGCCAGCACCCCACCCCCAGGCCTATCTGTGAGGTTGGGGAGGAATATTTTAAAAGACAGCAGCTAATTAAGATGTTTTTTTGGTACAGAGCAAAAGCTCCCCATGATTTTCCGTACTACAGTGGGTTCAGATGCATTTCTAGGCAGCAAAGAATCTCCCAGAGCCGGGCGTGGTGGCGCATGCCTGTAATCCCAGCACTAGGGAGGCTGAGGCAGGAGGATTGTTGTGAGTTCGAGACCAGCCTGAGCTACAAAGTGAGCTTAAGGCCAGCCTTAACTGCACAGTGAGACCCAGTCTCAAAAAAAAAAAAAAAAAAAAAAAGAATCTCCCAGAGCCGTCGAAAGAGCCGTCCCAGAAACCGGAGTAGCAGCTATGGGGGAAAGCCAGCATTTCAAAGTGGTGAGAAATCCGAAGAGTTCAGCTTTATCTTGCCGTTTTATAGCAGGTAAACCGAGGCACAGAAGGCTGAGCTGAGTGGCCACCAAATGAGAAGTGCCAGAGGAGAAAATAAAACAAGACCCCCAACCCCAGGGATCTGCTTCCCTGAAGAACAGTGAAGACTGCTGTCCATGGGCTGGTCACACATAATGGATACGAGGGCCGCCCCTGGGGTGTGCTGCAACAGGGATTGAGACTGTGTGTGGTGCGCGTGTCTATAATCCCAGCACTTGGGAGACTGTAAACAGGCAGATCACTACAAGACTGATCTGCTCAGTGACACCCTATAGATCCTATAGACCCTGTCCTAAAATATAAAAAAAAAAAAAATTGTTACAGTAAAATAAAAGGATCTTTGCCCTTTGCCATGAATTTCCTTTACAGTGCTTACCCTGGCTTTGAACACAGTCATCCAAGTATCTTTTCCGCTTTCTGCAGCAGCTCTGCAGGCCTTTCCTAAAGGTCTCTATAAGGTCTGATCAAAAATACCGTGTCTGCAGCCCAATTGCAGAACAGTTAACGCTGTATTCTTTTTCCTCTTGTTAACGCTTTTGCATGCTTCTGTCTGGTAATCTGAGCAACTAATTTAAGATAACAATATGCAATGTGATGACTGTTGAATTTCTACCATTTTGCATAATGAAACTCTGTATTGGTTCAAACGTTTTGTTTTGTTTTACAATTTTTTATTCTTTTAAAATAAAAAGTAAGGGGTTGAGGAGATGGCTCAGAATAAGCGTTTCCCTGGCAAGCACAAGGGTCTGAGTTCAATCCTCGGTTCCGCCTAAAAGTAAATAAATAAAATAAAATAAAAAGTAAATATAGTTTAGGGGTATTTGCACAGATCTGTAATTCTGCCACACTTTGAGGTTAAGGTTGGGAGTCTGTAAGTTCTAGCCCAGCCTGGCCAATTTAGCAAGTTCCTATTTCACGATTTATTTTAAAATATATATTTTAAAAAGTGTTAATGAGGGCAGGCCAAATAGCTCAGTGGATTAAAGTGCTTGTAAGCAGGCACAGGGGCCAGGGGTTCAATCCCCAGGCCTGTCATGCTGGCCCAACCCCCTGGGTGCACTGAGACAGCTATTGAGACTGGGCATGGTGTAGTGTACCTGTAATCCCAGCATTTGGCAGGCTGTAAACAGGAAGATCACTAGGAGTCCAACCTAGTAGTGAGATCCTGAACACCCTGTAGATACTTCCCTAAAATACAAATGTATCCTTTTTTTGAGAGATTAAAAAAAAGGCAGAGAGAAAGTAGAAAACGGAATATAGTTCTCCCTAACAAACACATAAAGTTGATGAAAGCCTACAGGAACAGTTCCTAAAGTTGTCTTAAGTTTACAGTGTACCTTTGTATAATTGGGACCCTGAAACCAACTTTATATGGCAGTTGGGCAAACTCAAGGAACACACACACATACACACACACACACACACACACACACACAGGCGCCCATGAAAGGGAAATGTTTTGTATCCATTCAAGACATGGAGGCAGCCAGGAAAGGGCAAATATAGTCAGGAGGCTGACACAGAGGAGGATGGTAAACTCAGGGCCAGCCAGGGCTGTGTGTGAAGACTTTGTTTTGATATTTGTTTTGAAGGGAAGGAAAGAAAGAACAAAACCAGATTGAGGAATGCCGTGCAGCTCCTGTGTCATGGTGAGAAAGGTTTAGGGATGTACCCTGGCAGCAGAGGACAGGTGGCAGTAGTGGTTTTGCAGAAGTTTTCATGGTGGCCTCACTTCAGGCAAGCCAGGCGAGAAAATCACAGAGCTAGAAGAACTGGTAAAACTTGGAGCAGAGAAGAGGTCAGAAAAGTCCCGGGGATGTGGGAGAAGCACTCCCTCGCTGTCATGCACTATGGGAAAGGCTGAAGCAAGGTCTGCATCAGATCCAGCAGTACAGAGGCAGGAAGAGAAGTGGCTCCCCACTGCATCTGGCCTATGGTGCTGCACTTCTCAGGCAGTGACTTGCCAGGCTGTGTGCCTTCCTGTCTTGGCTCATACAAGACGCTGGGAAACAGGAGAGAAGCCCCTAACAGTGTGCGACTGGGGTTTCTGCTTCTTTGCCCAGTCTAAAGCCAAAGCTTGAAGTCCTGCAGCCTGGACCCCTCTTGGCCAACCAAAGAGTATTGGGGGGAGGGGGGAAGCATGCTGGATGGTAGCAAGAAAAGATTGGGGGGAGGTCACAAACCAGAAAACAAAAAAACAAACCTGTTAATAGGGTGGACTGGAATCCTCAAAGTGTTCCTCCTACTGGGTGTGGAGGCACCCGCCTAGAATCTCAGCCCTCATGGGGGCAATTTAGTGAAACACTGCTTCAAAATTTTGCTAAAGACTTAGGGACATACCTGAGGGTGAAGGTCCTGGGTTCAATCCCAGGGTTACACCCGATCAATCCATTGTTTATACAAAACTCTTTTTTTGTGTGTGTGTTTTTGAGACAAGGTCTCACTATGCAGTTCAGGCTGGCCTTAAGCGTACTTTGTAGCTCAGGCTGGGCTTGAACTCACAACAATCTTCCTGCCTCAGCCTTCCAAAGGTGAGAGCTGGAGGCCAGCTCTGGCCCAGATGCAGGTGGGAGTGCCTGGAGGTGGAATTCTCTGGAGGAATTCCCTGGGTGAGTCTTCACAAAGTCAAATGTGGGACATTTAAATGCCAACGCCCTGCCCCAAGGTCATAGCCTCCCCCAGGAAAGGAAAAGCCCTTGCTTCACGCAAGGTGAAAGCTGGTTTCTCAGCTCAGCAGAAGACTTAACCTCCTGTTGGTCTGGGAGCTTTATGCGGTGACGCTCTCCAAGTGCACCCCGTGTCCAGCATCTTGGCCCTGGCATCCCACACCTTCTACCACCCGTGGCTTTGGAACTTTAAGGTGGTCAGATTGAGGCACTTTCCATGAAATCACATTTTTCTTTGAAATGTCCTCTTCCAGGACACCCAGTGAGGTCCCCTCCCAGGCTCCCCAGCCTTCCAAGACAGCCCCCAGCCTTGAGTTTCACTGTCTCCGGTGTGTTAGAGAAGCTCTTTAGGAATCTCAACCTGCTTCATTATTTCTCCTATTGACCTGGCTTTAGGGTTGGGCTAGGGGAGTCAGGCTTGGGGCTCTCTTCTAGCTCCAGGTGATAAAGGCCTTCAGGAGAGGGCAGCAGGGCTGCGAAGGGCTCAGGGCTCAGAGCTTCCTGGGTGCGAGTTGAGTTCCCTTGGACCCTGAGGTCGAAGGTGCTTCCGGGTCAGAGGATCAGCACTGAGAAGAGATTCCCCAGGAATCCACAAAGCACACACATCTGTGCCACAGGCTCCTGCTTCATTTTGGGCATTTGCTT
Organism: Ctenomys sociabilis; assembly: GCA_004027165.1. Classification (NCBI taxonomy): domain Eukaryota; kingdom Metazoa; phylum Chordata; class Mammalia; order Rodentia; family Ctenomyidae; genus Ctenomys; species Ctenomys sociabilis. Next base: position 20,028 of record PVKA01032919.1, on the reverse strand, counting down.
TCCTCTAAAAGAGAGTGGGTTACCCTGATGGTAATGAGTGGTAGCTGCAAAGTTCCAAAGTAGCCTTTCGAAAATTGTTCTTTGGATTTGGTATGTCTAAAATTCCACAAGAAGGGTTTCAAATTTAGCCAAATCTTGGAGTGGACACTTTTTACAATAGAGCCTTCTAACTATTGGCTTTCAGGCTTTTGAGATAAGGTGTTTCATTTTATTTTTATTTTTGAGATAGGATCTTTCTATGAAGCTCAGACTCACCTTGAACTCACTGTGTGAGTTCCTACCAGGCTCGGTTCAAACTCATGGTGATCCTCCTGCCTCAGCCTCCTGAGAGACCTGGAACTATAGACCTGCATTACCGCATCAGGCCTAGTAAGTTATTTTATAAGCATTGTGTTCAACTGACTCTAGAATTCCATCTAAAATGAAGAAAACATCATGAAACATCTCTAGCTGGTTCCAAATTCCAGTTTATAAAACGAACAGTAGGTGCTCATGATGGTGCAAGGCCTGTCATCTCAGTTCTCGGGGAAGCTGAGGCAGGAGGATCAGCAGGAGTTCAAGGCCAGCCTGCACTACCTAGGTCTGGTTCTGGTTAAATGTAAGCCCAATTTGAGTGACACATGAGACCTTGTCTCAGACAAACAAGTAAACAAACAAACAAACAACTTTCTATAAAAGACCGCTCCTCTGACTGATGCAAATCATGACAAATCACAGGGTTTCTATAAATAGCAGCCATGGTAAGAACACATAGAACTATTAGGAGCCTGGTTTTACTTTCCACACATTTTTACTCATGAATATTAGTTGTGCAGATTAACAGGTTTATGTTGGCAGATTAGGTTCCTGCCCATAGCATTCCTAATCACTCCATATGTCCCCCTAATTCCACTCTTTCCTCCAAGCTTTACATTTTGGAGGTGTTGTTTTCTTCTGTTTTGGAAACAGGTTCTCACTGTGTAGCTCAGGTTGGCCTCCAACTGGAGGCAATCCTCCTGCCTCAGCCTCCAGAGTGTTGGGAGGGGACTTTTACACTCTGAGTCATCCATGCTTTTTATGTAATTGTATAAAAAATAGTATGAATTTGACAGCATTGATTGTATTGCATAGTTTTATCTTCAATTAGTTTACATTATTAGATATATGTGACAAAACTGGAAAAAAGAAATTACGAGAAATTAAAGAGCTCTACAGTGGGTGTCCAGAGTACGAGCCTGAACACAGGACTCCACCAACAAGGACAATTTCATTTATTTCTTCACGCTTTTCGGCACTGGGGAGCAAGCCCAGGACCTTCACACTGAGCCCCCTTGTACCCCTTTGGCAGGCTCTGGGTAAGTTGCCAAGTGCCTCAGACTGCACTTAAACTTGCTTCTCCCTGCCTCAGCCTCCCAGGATGGTAGGATGAAGGGCCTCTGCCACCACACATGGACGTTCTTGCCTTTCCATTTCCTTACAACATCAGCTGCTTTGAGGGCTTCCTGGAGAAATGAGCCCTTCAGTCGCCATTCCAGTGACAGTGTATACTCCCACCTGCATGCACACAGCAAGCGTCCACAGAGCAGGGTTTGTGGCTGGTGTGGGAATGCAGGCACCAGTGGCAGCCTGAGATCAGCCCACCTATGCCCTCACTATGCTGCAGATGGAAAATCAGACACATGGGGTCACGCAGGACGGCCAGAGAGAGCATCCAATTACACAGTGTGGCAGGTAGGAATTGTGGCCCAGTGATGTTGGGCTTGGAGGACCGGTGCCTGGGGTTGGCAAGGCCCAGTCAGGAGCAGGGCAGGAAGGAGACTGAAGACTCCTAAAGATGCTAGAAGTCTCAGCGGGTTCTGAGCTCTTAGTGGTCTGCACAGACTCTAAAGGGAAAGACCACCTTTACTGGAAGAAAAAAGGATGGATGCCAAAAGGGTAGGAGCAGCAACTGCACTGTAAGAGTAGGAGGCAAAGAGTTGAAAACAAGAGAAAAGAGGAGTGAAAGAAAATGGGGAGGCCAGTGCCCTGCAGCAGAGGAAAGAAGGATGGACAGGGACCAGGATCTCCCTACTGACGTGGATTTGCAATGGGTGGTTCAGTCCTGGGTGCCCAAGAGTGGAAGGAAAGGGCTGGTTTTTCAGAGCCCAGAGAAGAGACTGATGAGTTCAGGCCTGACTGCACTGATCTTGGGAAGCCTTCCAGAAACCAGAGGAGAGGGCAGATAGGCAGTGAGAGACCTGCAGCCACTTCATGGTGTATCCTGTCATCCTGGCACTTTGGGAGGGTGAGGCAAGACAGTTGTAGGTTCAAATCCAACCTGAGCAATTTAGTAGCTTATTAAGATCCTGTTTCAAAATCAGACATGCCAGGACTGGAGATGTAGCTCAGTGCAAAGTCACTAGCTTCAATCCCCAGCATCAGCTGAAAGGCCAGTCAGACGCAGTGTTATTAGTATATGGTTATGACTGATCTATTTCGTTATTGGCTGTAGACTGTGCTTTTTTTTTTTTTTTTTTTTTTTATTGGCCATGGTTACAACTGTTCTGTTTTGTTACTGGCTGTGGCAGTAACTATTCTCTTGTGTTATTGGTTGTAGCTATAATTGATCTGCTTTGTTACTGGCTGTGGTTACAATTGCTCTGCTTTTCATTGGTTGTGGTTACAATTCTATTTTTTTTTATTGGCTATAGTTACTATTGTTCTGTTTTATTACTGGCTGTCTTTATAATTGTTCTCTTATTGGTTGCGGCTATTCCCTTACTGTGTCTACTTTGTAAACCATACTTTACTCCAGCCCTCCCTGTAGAGTCTACACAGGCGCAACAGCACCCACAACCCACTGGCACAGGTGGTTAGGGGAGTCCTGGAACACTTTCACCACAGAACAGCGAACACGATGCTCCCTCCCTTGCTTCCAAAGGCCCACAGGAACAGGGCCAGCAATATGAAATTTTGTACACTGAGCATCTGGAGGCCAAGGTCTGAGATCTGGGCTCCTAGTCTCCTTCCAGTTTGATGCCATCTGGCCCATTGAATCCAACAACATTGTCCCGAACCCAGTGTTGGGTTTTATGTGGCATTTGCTCCAAGTGACACCCAGACATCCCTTCTACTAAAAATGCCCATACTGGCTCAGGAGTTGCCTCACCTTAGCTTGATTCCAATACTCTGGGAAGCCCCTGGCAGGAGGATCATCAGTTGGAGCACAGCCTGCACCACTTAATGACTTAGAAAACCTTGTCCTAATAATAATAATAATAATAATAATAATAATAATAATAAGAAGAAGAAGAAGAAGAAGAAGAAGAAGGATGTAGCAGTTAGAAGACTCTGTATTTAAGCTCCAGCACCAAGAAATAGATAGATAGATAGATAGATAGATAGATAGATAGATAGACAGACAGACAGACAGACAGACAGACAGACAGACAGACAGACAGACAGACAGACAGACAGACATGAAGGCAGGTAGGCAGGCAGACAGACAGATAGCTTGTTTCTACATAAGCTGTGAGTTTCCACATATTCACAGGTTTAGAAGGGGACTTAAATATGTCTGGAGAGTCTATGTCCAGTGATAGGGTAAAGGAGTAAAGTTTTGATTGTTCCTTTTAGTTTTGATTGCTTTTCTTTGTCTGTGTGTGCGTGTGCGCGCGCGTGTTTACATGGTTTTTTTTTTAATTTTGAGACAGCATCAGCTGACATCCCTAAATTCCCTAGTCTTTACAGAACTTGAGATTCTCCTGCCTCAGCCCTCCGAGTGCTGGGATGACAGGCCTCCTCCGTCCTGCTGCTGGAGGGCAAGGGCAAGGGGACAGGTATATTGTGGATCCCTACACAGGGCTTCAGAGCAAGTACACAAAATAAAAATGTCTGTGAAATCCACTTGCTCCTGGCCCACGGCTGTCTGTGATGGTATTGTGCACTCCCTTCTCTGGACAGGTTCTGTCCACGCTCTGAACCACATGTAGGGAAACTGAGCGTGGGGACACCTGGATCTAAGGGCCCAGGGGCCTGCACGCCTTTTCTCACTAGCTTCCTGCTGTTCATATCCAGGGTGTCCCTACCAAACATTTGTAGCCATGAAACCCAAGCCCCAAGTGTCCCTAACAGGACTAGTGGGCAGTGTCACTCCACGGCGGGAGCCACTTGGGGGAAGAGAAGAGAGATGCCCAGTGAGAAGGTGGGAAAGGTGTCAGGCTTCTAGGTGCATTTCCTTCCCCCTCAGGGTGCACGTCTTGTCCTTTATCCCCAGAGATGGAGGCACAGTACAGAGGATATCCCAGATTTCTTATGTGGCCCAGGCAGAAGTCACAGGTGTACACTTCGGGTCCTCTAGAATTGTTGCTTAGGAACCTTGCCCCTGGCAGGGCCTAGTGGACAAGGCAAACACAAGTATTTCTCTTGTTACTCTCATTATTATCTAGGATATGTACCAGCATCCATCTATGTAATTTTATATCTTTAGTCGTAGTCTTAGTCTTTTGTGTTTTCTACCTAGGCAAAGCTGGTCTCAAACTAATGGCCACCCTCCTGCCTCATCTTGACTCCTGTGACACTGTAGCACATTTGCATCACCCCAAAAGGAAACCTACACACAGGAGCCATCACAGCCTTGCTCTGCCCTTGCAACCCCTCCTCTGCCTGCTGCCTCAGTGCTTAAAGATCAGCTGGACAGATTGGCCTGGACACTCAATGCTATGCTCTTTCAAAAGGAAGAAGTACAAAGAACAAATGTTAGATTGGTTTACTTTTCTAGGGAAGTCACTCTGTGTTAATAGAGGAAAAACTGTGTTTTTGACTAGGACTGATGAATGGATGCTTTGCAAATGTTACCAAGCTTTGGAGGGAGGGCATGAAGGAATGTAAAAAGAATTGAAATGTATTCAATGCATGCACCAACTCCCCACATGAATGCAATCTTTATGTACTGTAAATGTGGACCCATAAAAGTAAAAACTGAAGAAGTCCCACTGAGATGTGAAAGACAGGGAGAGGAAAGCGTGGATGCCCACCCTGGACCCCAGCCCATTAGGATTAGGGTCTAGGTTAGGGTTAGAGCAGGGTCAGGGCCATCACCTGTGGCTGCCAGGCACTGCACAATAGGGACAGATAGAGGGGGCAAGGGGTCCCAGGGCCCGGCCACTGCATGACAAGCTCTCCCGGAGCTCAGCCCTGCTGATTAATTTCCTGCGATAACAGCACTTGGGTGGGCCAGGCACTGCAGAGGTGAACTGCAGGGCAGGACCTGAATTTCGAGTTTCTTCCCACACTGGGGCCCTGTGCTGAACCTCTGTGCCTGGGGAAATGAGGGACTGGAGAAGTGCTTCCCAGGGGCGACTTAGCAGGTAGCAGTCAGGATCCCCAGCGGGGAAGTGGACACTCACACGCCCAGACATCCTGTCAGCCCTTGGTGGTGATCTTTGTAAACAGCACACACTGGCCACTGATCTCTGGGGCAGAAAAATCAAAGGCAAGGTGGACCAGTCCTCAAAGCCATCACCCTCACAGAGTGTGATGGTACAGGCCTGGAGTCCCAGCAGTCTGGGAGGCTGAGGCAGGAGGACTAGAAGACCCAGTCTACCCGGAGCCATTTAACGACTTAGTGAGACCCGGACTCAAAATCAAATAGATGAAAGAACTCGGGGTGCAGTGCAGTGCAGAAGCTATAGATCATGCCCAGTTTCAGCAGAAAGAATGAACACCATTTGACAGCAACTTGGATCTGTGTGTGTGTGTGTGTGTGTGTGTGTGTGTGAGTTTAGGTGCCTTTCCTAACGGAGCCAGAGACAAGATTCAGAGCAGAGAGCAAGTCCCAGTGGGAACACAAGACTTAGGTTAGGAAGAGGTGGTGTCCACCAAGGAAGCACATTCCTAGTCACGCATGCACACACATGCACACAGTATGGATACATGCATGCACAGTTACATATACACACACAAGCAAACATGGACACTCGCCAACATGCATACCCACACAAGTCCCCTCACATGCACATCCACCATCCACCTGGGTGCAATACACTCATGTGCGTGCACACAGTGTATAATATGCACATGTGCACTTGTATGTACACATACATATCCACAGCACACATGCACACACATGCAGATAAACACACACCCGTATGCACTTCACACGTTTGCACATGTTCACATGCATATTCACATGCATCCATACTTGTATACTCACATCTCACATTAATTACACAAGATAGGGATTTAAAACTAAGAATGGGGTGGAGCCTAGGAGTCTGGAGAGGAAAGAGGGAAGGGGACATGGCAGAGTGGGGAACCTAGAGGTGTGGGAGGTGCAGGTCTCCTGGGCCTGGGCCTCTGTGCAGCTGTTTCCAGGAACTGTGCACAGCTTGGCTGCACCTGCAATGTCCAGGTTCTGTCCTGGAGACAGATCGGGACCAGCATCCCTCCTCTAGGGGCCCTTCTGACTGCAGAGCAGCAGCAGCAGCTTGTGGTCAGAGCTGTGGCTTCTCTTTGGTTAACCCTTTCTTCCAAGTCAGACTTTGGCTCCATCCACTCTGATACAAAGCCTCTGCCAAGCATGCTGGCTCCCTGATTTTTCTCTGGTTCCTGAGGATGGGTTGTTTGTGAATCTCTGCTCTTCCACCCACAGAATAAGTGGCCTCAGGGATCCCTGGTAGCCTGCACATCTTGGAGTTCCTATGCCATGGTAGCATCACTCCTTGCAGGTCTGAGGGCTTTGGTGAGCACCAAATGACCACCTGCCAGGAAAGTGCCACCTAGCACAGCCATCTGCAGTTGGAAAGGCATTGACCCTATCTTGGGTGTTGAATAATGAAAAGTGCAATATACTAAACAACAGATTCATCTAACTCTGGTGAAGGGGTAGACACTGTAATTATGAGGATTGATTCTAGACTGTAGACTCATACATTATTTTATTTTTGTCATGCTAGGAATTCAACCCAGGCATTGTATACAGTAGACAAGCATTCTCCCACTAAACTACATCATCAGGCTTAATTTCATGATTGTTTTTTCTTTTGTGGGTAACTGGAGCAAGGTTTCACTACACAACCCAGCCAGGATTCAAACTCAAAGTTCTCCTGCCTCAGCATCCCGAGTGCTGGGATGGCAGACATGTGCTCCCAAAGCTGGCCAGCCATATATTTCTTGGTACATATTTTCTTTCTTTGGTTTGGTGGAACCAGGGATTGAACTCAGGGGCTTGCGCTTGCCAGGAAACTGCTTGTTCCACTGAGCCATCTCACTGGCCCCCGTGCATATTTTCTTATTTTCTTAATGGGTAGCAAATAATAGGTGGCACTTCTTCAGAGAAGGTAGTATGACAGAAATCATAACAGCTTGCTACCTCAGGGGGATAACATATCCTTTGCTTATATTATGTTTAAAAGTTTAGAACAATGTGCATATTTTTTAAGTCTTTTTATTTGTTTATTGTTTGGTACGGGGTCTCCTAGCAGCATGGACCTTAGGGATTCTGCTGTTTCAGCCTTCACAGTTCTGGGCTTATAGGCACACTTAACCACATCTGATTTCAGAAGCTGGTACAGCACGAGGCTGGTGTGGCACGTGCTATTGGGGATCTAATTCAGGTCCTTGCACTTGCCAGGCAGGTTCTTAGACTGATGAGCTATCTCTCCAGCCCCATATACTGTTTTATCTGAATTATAATGCATGTTACCACAACTCCCAAGTCTGGACAAGGTAAGTACTACAGGCTGAGATCATTTGAGCGGCATTTTCAAGGACCTCTGAGGCGTTAAATGGCCTTTGGAACAGCCAGTGCTTTCTCCTGTCCTTTTTCTGCAATGAAAGATGGAAATGCAGCCAGGCAGGGTGGCACACACCTGTCGTCCCAGCACTCAGGAGACTGAGGCAAGAGGACCACAAGGTTCATCTCTGCCAGGGAAGCTTAGTGATTCAGTGAGACCCTGTCTAAAATTAAAAGAAAGGAAGGAAAAGGGCCTGGGGAATGAGCTGAGGTTCAATAAACAAACAAAGGCCTCTCTAAAGATTGCACCATTAGGCCTGCTAGGAAGGGAAAGATTAATTACAGCATAGTGTAAATAAATTGTTCGCCGTTGAAAACCTCTGTGGAAAATTAATTGTAATATTGCAAGCCTACTCTGTAATATTGGGTGGACAAAGGGACAGGCTGATTTTACAAAACACTGTGTGTGCCTCTGTGTCTGGTGAGCTCGGGGCGCACAAGCTCTGCTCTGACACCAAACAGTGGCTGTTGCTGTACTTGTACTTCTGTGTGGTTCCTGTTCTTTCGGCTTAGGATTTCCATAATCCAAACTTCTCTAAGATGTCTGCATAATTCTCAATAGTGTATGGCCCTAGCAAAACACACCCATTCTCCCTGAACATCCCCCTACAATGATACTGCAAGTAAGAAAAGAGTTTCATAGGAAATTGGTGCTTGTTTATCTTGTTTAGGTTAGAGTTTCTGTTTGTTTGTTTTGCATTACTGAAAATACAGCCCAGGGCTCTTTCACTGAGATATATCTCCAGATGCCATCTTCTTAAAGAAGTTTTGTGACAGGATCTTGCTACATTACTAAGTTGCTCAGGCTGGCCTGCTACTTACATCCTCCTGCCCCAGCCTCCCAGAGGGCTGTGATCACAGGTGTGTGTCATGACACCCAGCTTTTAGTTATACTCACCTGGACCACTTACAAGAGCTTCCAAATTCTTTTAACAGACACACAATAACACAACAGATACCAGTATGCTTCCCCCCCCCCCAGTACTGAGGATTGAACCTTGGACCTACACATGAAGTGGTATCTCTAACACTTTCCGTTTAATTAACACATCCTCTGGTTCAGACACAACCACAGGTGCCACGCCCAGGAGACCTGCTGACTTTGACACTAAAGACCTGGATAACTTCTAGTTGGGAAGCCCAAGAGTCCCTTGGTGAAGTCCACAAAGGGGTCAAGACAAGTAATAGCTGGTAAATATTTCATTAGTGTTTTTGAATCTTACTAAAAGAGAAGCCAATTATTTCAAAAGCCAAAAGAGTACCATCCTTCCTCCAGCCCTTCCTCAGTGCCCAGCATCTGTCTTCCGTGGCACAGAGGAATCCAAATAGAATTGTGTGGGTAGCTGGGAACATTTTTAATTTTCCAGGGTAAGCCATCATGTTCCCTTCCTTCATTATTGACCTGAATCACATATTCAGTGCTAATTTTCTATCTATGGCATTCGTGAATTGATGGCTATGTTAATATGTTAATAATTCTCCATCTAGGAAATGAAATGAGTGCCTTTAAACGTATTTTGTTTTTCTGAAAAAAATGAAAGACTGAAATGGATTAAAGATAATAGTAAGGCTCATTATGTGATATCTTTCATCCTACAGATTATTAGAGGCTTTTCCAAACCAAAAGAAAAATAGCCAACAGCAACTACCAAAAATAAAGCTCAGGGAACCACAGTTCATCACTGAAGTTGAGCCATGGCTGTTTTCCTTGCCAACCCTATTTTGTAAAAGTTACTTCACAGGAGAAAAAATTAAGTTTAAACTGTTAAAAAAATTTACCATTTCTCTTTTCTAATAATTAACACAATTTGCGAATTCTCTTTTAAGAATTGTTTTTATAGATTTTGGAGTTTTTAAGGATAAGATCAGTTAGAAAAATCCAGGTGTGAAGGCGCAGGCCTGTCTTTCCTGCACTGTGGGAGGCTGAGACAGGCATGTGGCAAGTTCCAGCCCAGCCCAGGCAGTTTAGCTAGAGACCCAGACGTAAAATATAAAAGCCAAAAGGGCTGAGGATGTAGGTCAATATGAAGTCCCTGCCCAGGAAGGTAAACAAAGGTGCCTCAGATTAGAGATACACTGTTTCTCCTGTCCTCCCCCCCCCTTCATTGTGAAACACAAGAAAATTCTATGTTTTTTAAGATTGTTTTTTCTCTTAAACTCTGTCCACCCCTTGGCAAGGGAATGGTCCCCACATGCCAGCAGGCCTTGTGGCCCTGCATCACCTACCTCTGTCCTGTTCTGTACCACACGGATGTGCACTGAATGGGCAGCTGGGGCCAGGTGGTCCAGGGAAGCTGGCCTCAAGGCTCTGCTCCGCCACTTGAGCTTAATTGAGTGCCATTGGCTGCGCAACTTTTTGCCACCTGCTGCTGATGCTCGGACTCCAAACTACCTTGCTTTGAAAAGCCTCATGGATGAATTTTTTTTTTTTTTTGTCAGAACTGGGGATTGAACTTAGATCTTTGTGCTTGCCAGGGAAGAGCTTTATTCTACTGAGCCATCTCCCCAGCCCCAAACAGAGTTCTGACAAAGTAGTTCTACCAGAAACTTTTAGATTTACACTGCCAAGGTGAAATAATTATGGTAAGATGCCCCGCCTCCCTGCCACCCTACCTAGCTGGCCACAAACCCAACCCCAGCTCTTCCCAATGACTTGATGTTGCTCCTACAAACAATGGCTTATGTAATGTCAGAGCACAGAGAAGTGCTCAGGGATTGTTGAACCAGCACCATTTATCTTTATGCTAAATCGTTCCAGACGTACAGCTTCTTTTTAATCTCCTTCTTCTTCTTCTTCTTCTTCTTCTTCCTCTTCTTCTTCTTCTTCTTCTTCTTCTTCTTCTTCTTCTTCTTCTTCTTCTTCCTTCTTCTCCTTCTTCTTCCTTCTTCTTCTTCTTCTCCTTCTTCTTCAACTTATTATTCTTCTATGTTCTTTTTTTAATGAGCAGAATATATTTATTGAGGGAAAGAAAGCTCCTATCTGAGAGAGGGACAGGAGGGGATCCGAGCGGGTTGTCCCTGTTCTCCTGTGTTCTCAATTCACTCTTCCAAATCTATTGGTCTGACATTTCCACAAGATATGTTAGAACATTAAAATATTAACTGTTTCCTGGGCAGCAAGGCAGCATGCACCTACAATCCTAGCACTTGAGAGGGGACACTGAGGTAAGAAAGCTACAGCTGGTTGGAGGCCGGCTTGGGCTATATAGTGAGTTCTAGGCCAGCTAGAAATAGATAGGGAGATTCTTGTCTCAACAAACTAAAAATAAACAGGAGGGAAATAGGGATAAACAACACCCTATTTATTTTAAAGATACCACGTTCAGACCCAAGATCAGCAGTCTTTCTTGTCTGGCAGACACAGTTCCTGAAGACTTGGCCATCAGAACCCATGAAACAGCTGACGCAAGAAGGCAGACCTCATGTGATCCTGAAAGTGGTGCAAGGGCCAAGCAATTCTTAGAAATATTTCAGTGTAACTATTTCTTCTTTTTTCTTTCTCTCTATTTTAGGGAAGGGTCTACAGGGTGTTCAGGGTCTCACTATTAGATTGGACTCCTAGTGATTCTCCTGTTTGCAGCCTCCCAAGTACTAGGATTAGAGGGGGCTCTACCACGCCCAGTCTCAGGTGCCTTCTCAGCGTGCCCAGAACCCTGTCCCTTGTGCTGGCTCGCAGGTGCTTTAATCTGCTGAGCTGTTTGGCTGGCCCAGGGAAATTATTTTTTAAAAATGCATCTAAGGCAGGGCTGGTGCTGCCACTCATCTGGAATCTTAGCACCCTGGGAGGCTGAGACGGGAGGACTACAAACTTGAGCTCAGCCTGGGCAATTAGGGTCTTAGAAAGATCTTGCCTCAAAACAAAAAGTAAAACTAAATAAGGGGATAATAATGGAGTTCAGTGTGAAGGCCTTGGATCCAATACCTAGTGTCACACACACACACACACACACACACACACTCTCTCTCTCTCTCTCTAAAATTTGAGGGAGACAACTCTGACATTGCATTTATTTCTACAACAATGGTCATCATTTGCCAGATGTGATGGCACACCAATAATCCCAGCACCCTGGAGGCTGAGGCAGGAGAATCACCATGGGTTTAAGGCCAGCCTGGGCTACTTATCAAGAACCTGTCTCAAAAAAACTAATATAAACAAGTAAGTGCTCAACTCCTTTTTCTTTCCCTTGTGTCCAACTTTTAGAAGTTCCGCTAAGTTTTCCCCACACTGCTTTCCTAATACCTCAGCTACTTGTTTGTTGGGAGGTGGTTTTTGCTGTGTAAGCTGAGCAGTCTTGGAGCTCACAATGTAGCTTAGGCTGGCTTTTTTTCTTTTTTCGTCTTTCTGGGACAAGGTCTTGGGCTTGCTGAGTCAGGGCTCAGCCCAGGGGTCTGCTGTTCGACCCCCTAGTGTGCAGTGCCGGCCCCGCCCCCAGGGCACACGCACACAGTGATTGAGACTGGGCATGGTAGCACACCTGTAATCCCAGCACTTGGAAGGCTGAAAACTATAAATCCAATCTAAATAGTGAGACCCTGTAAACCCTCTAGACCCTGTTCTAAACACACACACACACACACACACACACACACACACACACACAGTTCACTGTGCAGTTCAGCCTAGCCTTGAGCTTATTATGTAGCCCAGGCTGGTCTCACCTCACACTCTCAGTGATTCCCCTGCCTCAGCCTCCAGAGTGATTGCCTTGCCTCCGGCCCTCCCTGGTGTCCTCCTTCCCCCTCTTGTCCCTGCTTTCCACCCTTGCTCATTCTCTACCTCCTCCTTCCAGCTCCACATCACTGTCACTACCCTGGCCTTCAGGTCCTCTCCTGGGCCCCTAACTCAGCTCCGTACCCCAGTGAAGCCCATTTCTTCCAGACCCAAATCTGGGGCTGAGGAATCTTGATCTGGAGCCTAGCACAGAGGTGCATACCCACAGTCCCCTCAGGGGGCAGGGCAAGGCAGGAGGATCAAGGTGAGCTCAGATCAGCCAGGGTACACAGCAAGACTCTAGCTCAAAAAAACAAATTAAATAAAGCACAACAATAAAAATCAGTACCGGTTAGCTCCAGAGACAAACAAGGAAGGCCAGGGTGCCCAGGAGCTCAGCCTCCAAGCGATTTCTGCTAGTGCCCACAGACTGGCCATTTGGTCCAGCAGGAAATGTTGGCGTCCAAAAACTTCAGAAAGGGGCCGGGGTGACAGAGATGATTGCTGCCTCTGGCTTATAAGTGCTGATAAATGCACTCTGATGATTTCTTTTTAGAGAGCAAACCATCTAAAGGGCCAAGCTCTCAACACACTGTCCTTGTCTTTTTTTAAATCTACTGATACACTGTCATCATTAGTACTTCCAGCTCTCCAATGGCCAGTTCCTGCAGTGTACAGCTCAGCAACTCAGCCAAAGCAGTGCAGAGTGCAGAGTGGCAGACACACTGTGGGGAGTCCCTTCCACCCCATTTTCCTGTAACATCCAAAGAAAGGACATTTGTAGCAAAATCCTGTGTGATTTGGCCAACACTGAAATAAAGATTTAATGACGTCAGTTCTCTATATCAAGTGTTTCTTGAGTATTTACATTCTAGGAGAACCACCTAGCTAGAATATTTGTCGTCTACACCGGATGGAGACACTGTGTGAAGGTAGGTTAATTTGATGGTGTATTTCAATCAGAGTAGAATCTTTTGAGATTTGCTGGGAGAAATTGGCTGATGTTCTCACAGTTAGTGGGGTATCTTTTTTCTTTCTTTTAAATCTTAGTATGGATGTTTTAAGCAGAAATATCAACTTAAGGTTTCTTTTTGGTGGAACCAGGGATGGAACTCAGTCCCTTATTAAGCTATCTCCCTGCCCCCAATTTAAGTATTAAATTAGAAAATTTTCAATTGAAAGAAAAACCCATATCCAATAGCACAAATGGGTCTGTTGAGGCATTTACTCCATACTGAAGGTCTTTTTGTGCTCATTTTAAGCAACTTCTATCACTAGATCAAAATTGTTAGTTTGTTTGCTTCCTCTTCAAAATATACATAAAAAATAAAGTCTGACTGAGGTTCTTCACGAATGAGGTGAAAATCCTGAGGTGGACATATTTCATGTAATTCTTCGAGTGAGTGGCCACGTCTATCCTTCCTTTGTAGCAGACAGAAATCAGTATCACAGAGAGAGAGCCCCAGAGTGGCGTGTCCCTTGTGGACTTAGATTTGTTACAATACAACACAAACATTTCTACAAAACCAAATTTAATATACAACAAACACTCACCATGTAAACACATCTTTAAAAAATCTGATAATAATTCCAAGGATCACTTACAGGCTTTCATAAAAGCATTTTATATCAAGAATCTCAATACAGAATGATTTCTATGTCAAAATACATTTACACTGTAAATCGATTAGAAAGGAAGGTGTGGGTAGGTAAAGGACACAAGATGCTGGGGGCTGCTGGCACTGAATTCCATAGCAGCAACTGCCCTGATAAACACACATCTGCTTCACCTTCTACTTCATACGTTTTGACAAAACATGATCATCTACCCTTCTATATTAGGACTATGTTTTTATTCACTCTATCGGCCAGATAAAAATATCGAGACATGATCACCATGCTTATCCCAACTGTCACCCGCTCTCCAGGCTGCCCAGAACCTCCGCTTCTGTCCTGGCTACAAGTGGCTTTTGACACTGAGGCCCCAAAACTTTGCAAGCCTATCTTTCACATCATCTGTGAGACAACAGAAGTCATCCAATGCAAAACTGGAAGGAAAAAAAAAAAAAGTCACATAGAAACCACAAGTTGGAGCTTGATCACACCATTTTTATTAAGAGTCTTTTGAACAAATCATGTTCCTCTGTGAAAAAAACTCTTGCAAAAGCGACATGGGAGTGTTACTATTTTCAACCCTGAGCGTTAACACTGCATACCAAGAAGGGTGGTCGAGAAGTTGGTTCCATATTTGAAGTACAAGCACAAGCCACTGATATTCTCTATGTGATCAGGTTTTTACAAAAAAATACATAGTTTTCAATAAATAATGCTTAATTTTACAACTTTGATACAGCGACGTCATACACTGTTTTAACACACTAAACTCTGCATGCTATAGATATTCTACCCAAAGACACGACGTCCCATGCATTTTCTTTCCCCTAGTGCTATCAAACTTCCTCCAGCGCATTGTCTCAGGTAGCTTGTTACCCTCTTTTCTGTTTCACAGCAACCGGTCCTGCGCTGACATGCAAACCCTAAAAAAGGATCCCCCCACAAACCACTCAGACTTCTACACAAACGGCTTTTCAGCCTTTCCGCTCCCAACCCTGGAGTGGCTATGAAAGTTTAAGTTTCACGTGGCCTTGAGAAATACACACTTGTTAACAGGGCCATGCTGAAAATGGCTCAAAAACATTGGGTCACCCTGTCCTGGGTGGCCGTCCGGAAGCGCTACGCAATGCCACAACCACTAGGAGAGCCAAACCTGAAAACTCGGCCTCCGTTTTAAAACAGTCCATTCAAACAAAGGTGTCACAAAACAAATGCAAGACTCTTAACCCCACAACATATGTACACAGCAAAAATAGACAAAGTGAGGAATCCGTGGTGATGGCGTGGAACGACTTGCCCTGCATGACTCAGGGGCGAGGCATACTGTGTTTGAACATAAGCTGGGTGAAGAAAAATGAGATAGAGGGCCCGCTGTCAGTGTCTATTTGATCAAAATTCTTTTTACGTGTGGTGTTTAGTATAATTTCCGTTTGTTCCTTTTGGAAAGGGGGAATGTCAAGTGTTTAAAACAAGCATCACATTAAGAAAATAATAATAATAACAATAATAATAAAAGAACTCTTTGAGGACCCTGGAGGAAATTCTGGTTTTGATGCATTTTCAAGCTTATTGTCATATTGCTCTATTTTACCATTGTCACAGAACAGAAAAAGCTACATAAAAGAAGTTTGATCAAACAGTCAGGCCGGGAGCCTCTCTATATATGCACATCCAGGTTGCTTAAAAATCACCAACTGCTCACTGGAAACCACAGCTCCACTTGAACCTATTGCTTGCTCTTAGTGGTTTGTTTGCTCCACGGAGTCATGTTGCCTGCAGCTGCAGGCAACCAGAGTTCCCAAATCCTTTAAAACCGTCCTAGCTGTCCACGGGCAGAGGTACTAGATCTTCATCTCTACCCAATACAATTATTACTTTTATACATGGAACCTTATGAACTTATGTTTCCCTTTGTAAGCCTTCTTATACTTTCTGCACTTTTGTGCTTTTATTGAGTATAAAAATAGGTCTCCTTTAAAATTCTGTTTTAAGTTCACTAAAAAACTACTTGTTTGTGAAATTCTCTTATAAATCCACTGCATCCACATGGAAATAGAGAAAAGAATCAGGCAGCTGATGGATATAGGTAGTGTTAAAAAAATACAATGAAAATAAAAATAAAGGCATGATGGGAGTCAGGAGAAAGCAGTCAGAAGCAAGAAAAATGGAAGAGAGCTTGGGTTTGTGAATTGTGGTTAAGTTTTATTGTAGTTGAGAAGACAGGATCCATAGAAAGAGAAAGAAAAAGACTGAAGAACCAAAACCTGAGTTATTATCAAAGAGCAGAATTGTTTAGACCACCAAACCAAAGCAGAGATGTAGAAGAAAAGTGAGCAGAATGCTCTGCGAGAAAGAACTGGGAACCAAAAAGAGAAGTCAAATCTGAGAAAAGCATGTCACGAGTCATTACATGGAGACGGCTATTTAGTAACTTGGAAATTCTTGTGATGCATACATAAGGCTCATTCCTGTTATCCTCACAGGCCGTAGGCTATACAAAGGGTTTTTGAAACTGACATTCCTAATGGAAATTTTATAAAATTTGGCCCTTAGAATAACTGAGAAATATCCTGAAAAAAGTTTCCCTGAAACTGTAATAAAGAATGTTTTTTTTTTTTTTTTAAAGTTTTTATCTACTGATAAAGTCAACAACTCAGTAAACTATTTTTGCTGGTCTTCCCACGTAAGAAAAAAGCACAAATATAGTTGCCTTAGAAATCTGTTAAAAGCAGAAGACCTTGCAGGAAAAAGAGTATAAAGATTCTATAAATTGGAGAGCCCAAGAAAACCCTCTCTCCGAAGTGTCCACAAAGATACACATGCCCATTAGGAGAAAAAAGTAAGAATATACATACTATTAATCATATCAGAGAATAAAAAAGTTACGAGTGATATAATATATTTATATTGAATGACTACTTTAATATAGAGCAAGTTATTTGCTTTATTTCTCAGGTTCCTTGGGCAAGTCATCTAAGTTCAGACACACACACAAAAAAAACTAATGTCCATTTCTCATACTATCAAGACGATGGTAGTTTTCAATTCCCAGAGAGAAAAATAAATCTTGCCTTTGAGTCTTTTTTATTTTACCCCCTCACAAAAAAACAACTAAATCATCCTGATGGCTACAAGCATGCATATTCAAATCCCTTCCCCTTGATTAACATTAAAAAGAAACATCTCTGGCCCAGGAGTTGCAGTGGTTCTTTTTCTAGCTAAAGGATAATCACTCTACAGATATTTGCCCAATGATAGCCATTCCAAACAGACATAATGTTTGCAAAGCACAGTTAAGTACAATGCCATTTATTAGCATTTTTTTGATAAAAAGGATGCATATTAAGAGTGTAGGAACTGGAAATTATTTCCACAGCTTAAAGAATTAATAAGATGTTGCTGGTTTAGGTTGAGAGATGGGAATCTCACCAAAATGCCTTCAGTCTGTGAACCAGTTACAAACAGCAGGGTACCCAGTCGGTGGGGTTTCCAGCAACACCCACCCCACCCCCAACATTACCATTTTAAAGATATTCTGTCAATGTTTAGTTAAAAATAAGATTTACTTAAGAGACAAAAAATGCAATTAAACTTTTATTATTGATGCCTATCCAGTGGCAAGAATACCTTGTGTATTATATTATATTGTAGACATTCAATAAAGACTTTATTAAGGATGATTTTCATAATGCATTCATCAAAAGAGCCTTAAATATTGTTAAAAGGGCATTCAAGTGCCTGTCCTGAGTTCGAGCAGGTTTTCAATTTTGATCGCCAACGAACTACTTCTCTCTTAATTTTCGTATTGAGAATTTCGGCCACATAGCTTTAAAAAGATAATAAAACCCAGGTAAATCAAGGCATGGGACAAATGACTTAAATTTCCGACCTCATCACTGAAAATGTCCAAGAATCCCCTATGGTTCAAAATGCAAAAGCACATGCAAAGTCTGCAGAACTGCGCACGACGCACCGATCAGCCTTAGCCACGGGTTTTGTATTTTCACTAAGTTTTAGAGCTGCAGCAGGGGCCACGGAAACTGTCCAGCAACAAGTCATGGTCAATTAATTGTAAACCGCTGGTCGAAGTATTCGTGGCTAAAAGAAATGTCCCACCTATGACAGGGGTAGCCTTGGGGGAGGGGGAGAGACTAAGGTAAACAAGCCAAAAATCCAGCTCTATTTTGGGAGCCTTGTTAACACCCTCGTGAGCCCTTTCTTTTCCCAAGAGTTCTGCAAGCTGATTTCAGAGGCAGGAAGGAGAAAGCCACAAAGAAGAAAATCTGTCCGTTGAAGAAAAGGCTGGCTGGCTTTGCGTCCCGGGGTGGGGGCTGGGGCCAGTGCTCGTTCTGCACGGAGGGAAGCGGGGAGGCTGGGAAGGGAGGGCTCTGGAGAAGCCGGGGAGGGTGGGGGGAAGGCGGGAACCGGCTCGGGGCCCCTCTAGCCTAGGAGAGCCCATGAACACGCAGAGGCTTGCCTCGGATCTCTCTAAACCTCAGTAAAAAACGCCAAGGCCCATCTTTCTAAATCACTTCTGTACAAGTGATTTTTGTTGCACCCAGTTTCAATTAAACCACTGCAAACCTCCTGCCTCGCAGGACCCGCAGCTCTGGGGAGGAGAGCTTCTCGGCTGGCACACTGGGCCCCAACGGCCTCCCTGCCTCTCTCCGCGAGCCCCCGGGGAAAGACGTGGCAAAGGCAGAGAGGAAGAGGGTGGGGAGGCCTGGAGCTCGCTGTGGGAGCGCGATCCCCACCGTTTTCGCTAACCAGAGCCTGCTCGCGGGCTCGGGGACAGGACCAGGTGCGGACAAAAAGGGTGGGTGGGGTTTAGGCGTCCTCTCCGAGCAGAGCGCGCGCGGAATGGACAGCCGACGCTAACCTCCAAGCTCGGAGGCTGGAGGGCAGTACCAAGATGCAAGAGCCACCTGGCCTGGAGGACCACCAGTAAGGAGGCCCGACTCCTCGGAAGCCCCAGACCCGGCGCACCCCGGAGGTGGGGGAAGGGTGTCTGAACGCGTACTGTGGCTCTGCTCTCTTCCTCCCGCCTCAGGATCCAGCTGCTCCCCTCCCCATCCGCCGCGCGGGGGCAACAGTACCCGCCGCCCCAATAAGCTATAGCAATCTGATGTGCCTAGGCGCACGCAAAGGTGGGGCCCGGAGAACCAGGCCGGTCCCCCAGCTCCATGCTAGCAGGGGCCGCCAGCCCAGGCGCCCCCTGAAGCCCAGCAGCCAAGCGCGTTTCAGGTCACACTGGCGAAGTCGTGAATCACTGGGTGCCTACTGCCACCCGCTGCGGACAGCAACAACCTGTACTCTGTCCACCCCTTCTTTCTGGTCACCGCGAGAGGCTAAGAAACAGCTGACTCTGCTCACACGCAGGGACGAAAAAAAAAAAAAACTCCAAACGGCCTTCCGCACCCTCCGAGACCTCGAGAGCCGCAGTCCTCGCAACGCACGATCGGTCGCCAGACCCGCGCCACTCACAGCTCCAGCGAGCTTAGGACCCCGACCGCGCGCCGCGGTGACCAAGGCCTCTCCAAGCCCTCTTGTCCCGGACCCGCTGCAGAGCTCTGCGCGTCCGGTGGGTGGAGAAGGGAGGGAGGAGATGAGAAAGGAAACGGGGGTGGGGTGGAAAGGAAAGCAGAGGAGCCCGGTCTTGCACGAATAGCGGGAGGAAGCGGGAAGAAATTCTCCTAATTGAGCACTTCTCTAAGCCCGACTGGCCTGCCCTCCGTGCACGTCAGGCCACCGAATGCGTTGCCACAAAAGCACACCATAGACTTCCACAAAGACTATGGGCCATGCGAGTTCTTATCAGTCCCAGCTGATTTATTAAAATTACCGAGATACAGACTTCCAGCACAGAAAAAAAAAAAAAAAAAAAAAAAAAAAAAAAAAAAAAAAAAAAAAAAAAAAAAAAAAAAAAAAAAAAAAAAAAAAAAAAAAA
>PVKA01032918.1:0-12302 GCA_004027165.1 Ctenomys sociabilis | reverse complement strand
TTACATTAGAACATAAAGGCACATAAAATCGAAATCAAATTTTTGCTATCTGGTTCAACAGATAAAATTACATTTCAATAAATACAAGAATAAATACAACTTGGAGAGAAATAAAATAATTGCAAAACTGATACATTATTTTCAATGCACATATTAAGTAATAATAACAAAGAAGCGCTGTTACACTAATAACTTTTTCTTATTCTATAATCATAACTAGATGAAAAATATGAGTAAAAGTGTCCCACTTTGAATAAGTACATATATAGCAATGTTGAAGGCTTTTATGGAGAAAAACTTACGTGATTGCTTGTAAATCTATGTAATCCAAGTAGAGTTGATTGCAGTACCATGTCCAAGGGACAGTGTGTGTTGACCTCGGTCACTTTTCTCTCATCGCTGGGACAAAATATATAACACCCAAAATTACGGAAGGAAAGGTCTATTCAGCTCACAGTTTGTGGAGCTCTTCGTCCCTCCTCGGCTGGCTCCAGGGCAGAGTGGCACATGGCAGAGGGCAGCAGTTCATGGCGGGAGAAAGCAGCAAAACAGCAAGAGCAAAGTGGGAAGGGCTGTGGCAGCAGCGGCAGCAGCGGAGGCAGAGAGCGAGCCTGTCTCCCTTCCTTGTGCCACATTCAAGCTATCCGCCCCACCCGTAATCCCAGCCTGGCATCATGAATTAACCACAGACTCTAGGAGTCCCACCCAGTGATGCGTGAGGCTCTGGGGGGACAACAGGACACAAACCGTAGCTGGGTTCCAACTGTTTCTATAATAAGAGTCTAGTGGAAAAACAAGTTTTACCAAAATTTGTGAGAGTGGAAGAGATTTAAGGCATTCTAAGGGAGTTCATGGTTCTAGGGATTTCAAAATTTTCATCTTTCACTTTTCTCCAAAATATAGCTCATTAGTATTTTCACAATTTATTTTCTATTCTTTCTTTTCCATTTATGTATTTGGTACATGGTCTCACTACCCAGCTCAGACTCACAGTGATCTTCCTGTTTTCAGCCTCCCCAGCGCTGGGATTACAGGTGCGCGCCACATGCCTGGACTCTGTTCCCCGGTCAGCATGCCCCAGGGGTGGGGCTGGCACAGCAAGAGGGACCTGGGATTGAACCCAAGGGCTTAGTCGGCCGAGCTATCTCCCCGGCCCTCCGTTCTCCATCTACTGTCATTTCCAGCAATTTGTCCTGTAAAGTTACAGTTAAATTCAGTCATTTTCCAATGAAAACAATGTCATGTAGATCTTCTTTTGATGAAACGAAAGTTGAAGCAGTTGTATCGAATCTGTAAAGTGTTTAGCCATGACATTTCACGCACGTGCGCAAGATCATCACCCAGTGTACCGGTACCTGCTGCTATGGGGCAGTTGGTGGTAATCCGTGGAAACTTCTTTCGAGCGTCTCACTTTCACTTTTGTTCACTAATTTTTTAAAATTCATTTATTTATTACAGTGTCTCGCTACACATCACGGATTTTTTTTTGCGGGGTTGGGGGGCTCAGCTCAGCCAGCCCTGGGAGGAGGGGCTGGCATGGCATGTGGTGCTGGGGCTCGAACCGCGGTCTCTGAGAGGCGCTTTAGACCTCTGAGCTATTTTGCCAGCCCTCATTAATTTTTTTTTAATAGACCATGCTCATAGTAACAATAAAGATCTTAATATATTCAAAGGCATGGAAATCCTCCAAAGTGAGCTCTCATGCCATGTTATTGGTATTTGGATTGGGATTGCATTAAATCCATATAAGAGTTTTTGGTTAATAAATAATTGGTTAGGTTAATTCTTCAGTTTTTTTTTTTAATGTATTTTATACAGGGTCTCACTGCACAACTTGGACTAGTTGTGGTCCTCCTGTTTTCAGCCTCCACAGCACTGGGATTACAGGCGTGTGCCACCATGCCCAGACTCTGTGGCTGGCTCAGTGTGACCAGAGGTGGGACCAGGTGGTACTGGGGTTGCCTAAGCATCCTTGTGCTTGCCTAAGCAGGCGCTTAGTCTGCTGAGCTATCTCACCATTCCTGTTAGATTAATTCCTTTTTTTTTTGGCAGAACCGGGGATTGAACTCAGGACCCTGCGCTTGCCAGGCAAGCACTTATTCTACTGTGCTAATGCTGAATTTTCTCAAATGATTTTTTTTGTTTTGTTTTTGCATCTATTGAGATGATCATTTAATTTTTGTTTTTGCTTCTATTTATGTGGTGAATTATTGATTTACAGGGATTATTGATTACAGGGATGCTGAACCATCCCTGGAGTGAACCTTACTTGGTCATGATGTAGGATCCTTTCGATGACCTTCTGTATTCTGTTTGCCAATATCTTGTTGAGGACTTATGCATCTATGTTCATTAAAGAGATTGGCTTGAACCAATCTCTTGGTATGTGCCTGTAATCCCAGCACATGGGAGGTTGAGCCAGGAAAATCTCTGCGAGTTTGAGGCCAGCCTGGGGATTACAAAAGTGAGCACAAGGCCAGCTCCAACTGCATAGTGAGACCCTGTCTCAAGAGAGAGAAAAAGAGAGAGAGAGAGGTTTGTAGTTCTCTTTATTTGTTTGGGTTCATTTTCTGGTTTTGGAATTGGACTAATGCTTACTTTCAGGAATGGCTTTGGAAATACTGCATTCCTTTTCAACTGCATTAAAGATTTAAGGATTATTGAGATTAGATCTTATAGAATCCAGCAGTGAATCTGTTGGGACCTGGGCTTTTCTTAGTTGGTAGTTTTATTATTATCATTATTATTATTGTTGTTGTTGTTATTCCTTCAATTTCAATGACCGATATTGCTATTTAAAATTTTTATACATTCTTGGCTTAGCTTTAGTAGATCATATGCATTTAGGAATTTATGCATTTCTTCTGAGTTTTCCATTTTCGTAGTATACAGTTTCTCAAAGTAGTTAGCAATAATTGATTTTGCCAGAATCCATCGTGATTTCTCCTTTTACATTTCTAATTGCATGTACTTGTTTTTTTTCTTTCCTTCTGTTTAATAAGATTGGCTGAGAGTCTATCATCTATTCAGTCTTTCTAAGAACCATCTTTTTAATTCACTGATTCTTTGTACTTTTTTTTTAAGTCTCTATTCCATTACTTTCTGTCCTGATCTTTATCATTTCCTTGTGTACTGCCTTGGGCCTGGGTTGTTCTTTTTTTCTAGGACCTTGTGGTAGACAATTAGTTTTTTTTTAAATTTTAATATATTTATTTGTATTTTAACTTGAAGAGTGAAAAACAGAAGCAAAAACAAAGAGAACAAATGACATAAACAGGGTAACATACAATGATACATATGTTACAGATTTTCACAACATGGATGGCTAATTATATATATATATATTTTTTATTTTATTTTATTTTATTTTATGTTATTTTTTTATTTTAATGTATTTGGCTGTTACAGGGTCTCACTGTGCAGCTGGAACTCTTCATGACCCTCCTGTTTTCAGCCTCCCCAGCGCTGGGATTATAGGTGTTCATCACTATGCCCAGACTCTGTGACTGGCTCAGCTTGCCCTGGGGTGGGGCTGGTGCAGCATATAGTTCTGGGAATTGAACCATGGTCCCTGCACTTGCCTAAGCTTGCCTAAGCAGGTGCTTTAGTCTGCTGAACTGTCTCACTGGCCCACAATTAGGTTATTTATCTGACTGCATTTTGTTTTCCTAATGTGAGGGTACACTGCTATAAACTTTCTTTCACTGTGTCCCGTAGATTCCAACATGTGCTGACATGATTGTTTGATTATAGAAACTGTCTAATTTCTTCTTTAATTTCATCTGTGACCCACTGATTATGCAAGAGAGTATTACTCAATTTCCATGTGTTTGCATGTTTTCTGTGGTTTCTTTTGCCATTGATTTCTACTCTTACCGTACTATGGTCTGATAAAATATATGTGGATAAATTCAGTTGTTTTGCATTTATGTAAGCATGCTTGGTGGGCTGGTATACGGTCCCTTTTGGGGAAAGTGCTCTGTATTATTGAGAAGAACGTGCACTCTGTCGTAAGTATCTATTGAGTCCATTTGTTTGAAGGTTTGACCTAGCAGATAGGTTTTTTTTTTCTTTTTTTTTCTTTTTCAGAACCAGGGATTGAACTCAGACCCTTGCGCTAGCTAGGGAAGCGCTTACTACACTGAGCCATCTCCTTGGCCCCAGATAGTTTTTTTTTATTGTTTTGCCTCGTTGATCTGCCCCTTTTACGGCAATGGGATATTGAGATTCCTCATTACAACTGTCCTGGTGCTCATCTGACACTTCATGTCCATCATGTTTGTCTTGTGAAGCTGGGTGCACTGATATTTGGTGCGTATCTATTTGTAACTGTCGATTTTGTGTGTTGAACTGTCTCCCTGGTGAATATCTAACTGACATTCTTTGTCTCTTCTGAGCAGTCTTGGCCTGAAATCACTTGGTGTGAAATTAAGATAGCAGCTCCTGTTTCTTCCAGATTCCTATTGCCTGAAATATTGTTTTCCACCCTATGATTTGTTTTTATCTGTGAGTATTCTTTCTAATTAAATGTGCTTCTTGTATACTACATATTGTTAGGTTTTGTTTCTTAATTTATTCTGACAGTCTGTGTCTTTTGATTATAGTATTCAGACCATTCATACTATGAGATATTACTGAGAGGTGTTGATTTGTTTCTGTCATTGCACTATTTTCCTGTTGCTTTCTTCATCCCCTCCCCAGTTTTCTTACCTGCTTATCCTGCCAGATAGATTCATTCTTTCCGACATTGTTGGCTTCGCTGTCTTTTACTAAGATATCCTTAAAATTTGTTGAATACTAGTTTAATGATCATGAATTTTTTGAGGTGCTCCTTGTCATGGAAATATCTTACTTGTCCACTTTATTTATTTATTTATTTATTGTATTTAGTACAGGGTCTCACTATACAGATCAGACTTGTAGTGATTCTCCTGTTTTCAGCTTCCCACGTGCTGGGATTACAGGCACGTGCCACCATGCCCAGTCTCAATCTCCATCTCAGTGCACCATCTCAGTGTGCCCTGTTGGGAGGGCCAGGAGGACAGGCTGGCGACTGAACCTCCAACCCCTGCATCTGCCTAAGCAGCTGAACTATTTGGGTGGCTCTTTTTTTTTTTTTTTTGTTCACCTATTTTAAAGGAAAGTCTTGCCAGATACATAGCATAGGGTTGAAGTTATTTTGGGGGATTGAAACACTTCACTCAGAGCTCTTCTGTTCTTTGAACTTTCTGTGGTGAAGTCCGCCATGATCCTTATCAGATCACTTCCTTATATGTTACATGTTTTTTTTTTTTGTTTGTTTGGCAGAACTGGGGATTGAACTCAGGCAAGTGCTTATTCTACTGAGCTATCTCCCCAGCCCCCAAAAGTTCAGGAGTTTTTTTTTTTGGTGGGGGGGGGAGCGGGGAGCTGGCTCAGGATGCCTTAAGGGCAGGTCTGGTAAGGCTTGAGGATCTGGGGATTGAATCACAGAATCCTGAGCCTGACTGCTTTGCTTACGCAGGCACTTAAACAACAGAGCTAACTAACGGGGCAGGCCCCTATCAGCTTGCTTCCGTGTGATTTGTTGCCTTTCTCTCACAGCTTTTAAATTTTTGTTCCTAGGGTTAACATTTGAAATGCTGAGTGTAACGTGCAGTGGAGTTTTCTTTTGGTCAGGGCTATTGGGGTTCTATGTGCCCCACTGTTTGCTTATTTCCCTATATTTGGGAAGTTTTAGCTTTTCTTTCTTTCTTTCTTTCTTTCTTTCTTTCTTTCTTTCTTTCTTTCTTTCTTTCTTTCTTTCTTTCCTTCTTTCTTTTTTCTTTCCCTCCCTCCCTCCCTTCCTTCTTTTGTGGCTGGCTCAGCCCGCCCTGGAGGCAAGGCTGGTGCCCTATGTGGTGCTGGGGATGGAACTGTCATCCCTGTCCCTGCTCTTGCAGTATTCCTAAGCTTGCCTGAGCACGCACTTTAGAGCGCTGAGCTATCTTGCCTGCCTCTTGGCTATTATTTCTATAAACATGTTTTTGTGCCTTTTGTGCTATCTCCTCATTTTTCACTTACTCCAGGTATTCTCATATTGTCTTCTTTGCCTCATCTATCAATTTTTGAATCCATTTTTCATATGCTTTTGTTGTTTTTGAGATATCTTTGATGTCATTGTCTTCTAGAGCTGAGATCCTGTCCTTACATTAGCCGTTTCCACTGTCCATACTTTTGATAATGATTTTTAATCTCTTGGGTTTCTTTTTGAAACCTTTTCATGGACTCTAATTGTTTGACAAACTGGTCACTTGTGTCGTGTTTACTTCATCTAACTTTATATTAGTGTCTTCTGAAAGCTCCTGCATTGTTTTTATTATAACTTCCATTATCTGCTTAGTTCTAGCATCTCCAGTCCCACAGGTATTTCTGTGAGACGCTTTCTAATTTCTCTGCTACTCTTTCAATTAATTTGGATGTATATTTTATGCTTCCCTTTGGTTTTCCCTGGATTGGCTTTGGGCGTTTGAGACTTCGGGGAAGCATTTTGTTTCTCTTTTTATGTGTCTAGTTTTTGTTTTTGTTTTTGCTTGTGCTTGTTTTGTGGTGATGTTGTTCATGCTTATAATCTGAGGACTTTGCTACCAGAATAGAGATCTGTTTAGCTGCTTCCCAGTAATGTACTTTGGGTTAGCTACATTCCTTGGCCAGAGTCCTGAGAGTTAACGAGCTTGGTCTATTTAAGAGGTGAGGACGTAGTGTAGGCAGCCCAGAATCCATGTTCTCTGGAAATGTACTCTAGCACTGTTAATGTCATGCAGGTGATCTAAGTGTTGACTTACAGCATGACAGCAACAAGCATATGACCCTGCTAATATCAAGTGAGTCAACTGCCGTAGTTAGACATTAACATGACATAAAATGAATTATGTACCACCTTTACCATTAGAAGAAGTGTTGACAGTTACAGTTTAAACATTAAGGCAAACCCAGATTTTTTTTTTTTTTTTGGCAGAACCAGGGATTGAATTCAGACCCTTGTGCTTGCCAGGGAAGCACTTATTCCACTGAGCCATCTCCCTGGCCCCAGACCCAGATATTGACTAGAGCTAATAAATACTAAGTATGACAGCTGTATCTTCACTAAGGATGAAGACAATTCAGCAGTAAATGTACAGTTATCAAAGGATTAGCTAAGATACTGTTAAAGACATTGGAATGAGGAAATTCAGGAGAAAAACTCTGAAACTTTAAGAGCAATGATACAAGAAGGCAAGAAAAGTGGTACAAGGATCTTATTGGGGAGTGGAAGGGTATCTATAGAACTAGGTAAAGTTAAGACAAAAAACCTGGTAAGAAAGAGAAGATGAAAAAGCAGGAGAAAAAGGAAAGAAATTATATATAAAGAGTGAAGATAAGAAAAATAGTTAAATGGAGAAAAATTAAAAGAAGTGGGAAAATAGAGAAGAAAAAGACGTTAGGTCAAGGTAAGGGACAAAGGAAGACTACCTAAGCCTCCCCAAAACTGGTAAAGAATAAAAGAAAGAAGGGGAAAAGAGACAGAGAAAAACAAGAACAAAACCAAACAAAAAAAAACCAAAAGCGATGCTCATACTTTAAAAACCTAAAACAAATAAGAAAGCCAATCAACCAAATGAGAGAATAAGAGAGAGAGAGACAGAGACAGAGACAGAGAGACAGAGACAGATACAGACAGAGAAAGAGAGACAGAGATAGTGAGAGAGACAGAGAGAAATTTCTCTGGGACATCAAACCCATGGTTACTGTCCAGGATGTAGCCTTGGGCAGCATCAAATTCAAGACATGTCCATTCTCTTGCTGGTGGACAAAGAAGGCAGCCAAAGCTCTGGTTTGTGCTGGGTTTTGGCCCCAGAAAGCAGGCAGTAGGATTAAGGCAGAGGTGCCTGTTTGCCAATACTGGGGCTTTCAATTTACAAATTCAGGTTAAACCTGGCCTCTGGCCATGGGTGTAGGGCCTGGGTCACTTATCTTAAAACTCTGGGCCTCTCTTGCTGGCCTCACAGAGACCCTCTGACTCTGAATCTATCCTGTGCTTGTGCCCAACCCTCACACAACCCTTGAGAATGCAACCAACCCATGGCCACTCTGATCTGGGCCTTTCTCTGGCATGGCGTCTGAGCACTGACTTCGCAGGACACAGAGGGCACTTAGGCTAGTGTCACTCACCAACTGCTGCAGCACACAGCATCCAACAGTCCACCCCACTGTTGCAGTTTTCTCGGGAGAGTTTTGGAGTCCTGCGCTTTCACTGAGTCCTTTGTAGAATTGAGCCTCCTTCCTGCAAGCTGTAAGCCAGGGGCTGAAGAGGACGAGTAGATTGCTGTTTCAATTCACCACTGCTCTCCTATGAACTGGTAGTGAGCAGGTCATAGATTGTGCGTGTCCATGGAGCACGCTTTGAATAGCGCTGACCAGGAGACCTACATGACTTGCCCAAGGTCCCCTGGTGAGCCAGTGAAGAACCACCTTTCTTCTGGTCTTCTTTTCCTCCTCTCACTCAGTTTCTTCATCTGTTCAGTGGGTATGAATCACTGTATAAGTCCAGAAGTCTGTACAGATTATCTCCAAATGACTCAGGGTAGAGAAGCATAGTCAAAGCTGCAGAAACATTTCACGGTAGTGAAGACTAAAGAAAGCCAGAAGTAAAGCTCTCCACACAGGCCCTCAGCCCAGCAGGCTGGAGCTGCATCCTTGCAGCTATAGATTCCCTTCTGCCCTGCTGGTTTTGGCCTTCCTTCTTCCCCTTAGGCTGAGGAAGCCTGCACAGCTGAGCACAGGTGTCATCCTGTGGATGGGAACACTGCCCCACCAACTAGGAAGGAAAGTTCTGCAGGTTCTGTCAGACTCTATTGGAAGATATTTTCTTTTAGGACTTAAAACCCTCCACTCTACGCTCCCCTGGGCTTCAAGGTTCGTGTTGAGAATTCCTTTGTAATTCTATTGGTTTACCTTTATAAGTAATTCATTGCATTTAAGGTTCTGTCCTTGTGTCGGACTTCTGAGATTTTGACTATGATGTGTCATGGAGAATTCTTTTTCTGATCCTGGCTTTCTGGGCTTCGGAATGCCTTGCCTATCTTATGTTAAATTCTTTTCCAGTATTTGGAACATTTCCTATTATTTCTGTAAACAGTTTTTTGCTATCTTCTAATTTTTGACTAATTCCAATTAATCTTTGAATAATGTTGTCTGTATCTTCTAGCAGCTGTTGGATTCCTTTTCCATGTTCCATATTTTTAATGTACTTTTGAGTATATAGCTATGTGTGTCAATTCTACCTTCTACTTCTGTTTTTTTGTTTGTTTGGTGGCCAGCTCAGCCCACTGGGGGCGGGGCTGGCATGGCATGTAGTGCCTGGGGTGGAACCCAGTCCCTGAGCATCTGCCTAAGCTTACCTAAGCAGGCGCCCCTGTACCTTCTACTTCTGACAGTCTCTCCTCATCTTGGTCACTGCTGCTGCCCATACTTTCAATAGAACTGTTTATTTCCTGAACTTTTTTTTTAATTTATGTATTTGGTACAGGGTCTCACTACACAGCTCAGAGTTGTAGTGATCCTTCTGTTTTTAGACTCCCCAGAGTTGGGATTATGTCTGTAATCCCACACCTGGACGGGGTCTCAGGCTCAGTGTGCCCTGGGGTTGGGGCTGGCATGGTCTGTGGTACAGGTGATCCAAGAAGCCTGGTCCCTGCGCTTGCCTAAGCAGGTGCTTAGTCCTCTGAGCAATCTCGCTGGCCCGATTTTCCTGGATTTCTGTGAGGTATTTCTAGGGCTCAAATTCTTTCTTTTTCTTTGTTTCATTTTTAGGGTCTACAGGGTGTTCAGAGTCTCACTACTAGATCGGATTCATAGTGATCCACCTGTTTACAGCCTCCCAGGAGCTGGGATTCCAGGCATGTGCCACCATGCCCAGTCTCAATTGCTATCTCAGTGTGCCCCGGGGGCGGGGCCATCATGGCAGCCCTGGGGATTGAACTGTGACCCTGCTTGCTTGCAGGTGCCTTAATCCACTGAGCTATTTCGCTGGTGCTCAGATACTTTCTTAAACTGCTCATTTGCATTTTGTATCATCTCTACCTCAGTTAGCTTTTTATTAGTGTCTTTTGTAAGCTCATGAATCATTTTGTTTGATGAGCTTATTACTGTTAGTTACAACATCTTTTAGCTCACTGAACAACACCTGATGGAACTTTTTTTGTTTGTTTGTTTTGTGTTGTCTCCTTTTTTTATTGCTTCATATAATTCTGTTTAGCTTTTGGTTTTTTCTGCACCAATGCCCTATGGATCAGCTTGGGGGAGCTAGGAGTTTTTTGAATCATTTTGTTGCCTTAGTTTCATCTCTTTCTTTCTTTTTTTTTGTTTTTGTTTTGGTGTGTTGAGTTGTGAGGGCTCATTACAGGGGAAAGACTCTGGGGTTAATATGGAGATCTCCTGAGTTAGTGTCTGTTTTCCAGTGATGTAAGCTAGGCCCGGCTAATTACAGGCCTCTTCCTCTGTCCCACCATCTGGCTACCTCTGCTAATTTGGTGAGGGAAGGACACAGTTTTATTAGTGCAGATCTTTGCAATACTGTTAATGACAGAAAGACAGACATTGGCATACAGTAAAAGCTAATTAACAGAGGTAAAGGACACTGTTATGGTTTATATCTAGCTGTGCCCCCAAAGCCCCAGCCATCATGGGGTGGGACTTCTAGAGTTTGAGATTAATTCATGATCAAGGTTGGGATTATGGGTCTTAGTACTGCTGGGATTATGGGTGTGAGTACAACAGCCAGCCTGGGACGGAGAGCCTGAATGCAATTTAAGGGAGACAGGCTTGCTCTCTGTAGCCTCTGTTGCTGCTCCTCCTCCTTTTTCTCTCTGCTCTTTGCTACTGTCATGAAAGGCTGCCCTCTGCCATGTGCTGCTCTGCTTGGAGCCAGCTGAGTATGGACTGAGACCTCCACTGACTGTGAGCTAAATAAGCCTTTCTTTCCTTTATTTTGAGTTCTAGCAATGAGAGGAGAGTAACTGAGACAGACATCGAGGGGTCACAGAGCCACCCACGCTTGCGTGTGCCTTGTATCTTTTCCTCCTGGGCCTTGCTTTGAGAGATCTTCATGCAGGTGTGTGGAAAAGCCCCAGTAGAGGGTCTTTTTAAGACTGTGCAAGAAAGCTGCCATAGAGAGGAGCTGGCTGACTATGCCTGGGAACTGTGGACCTGTATGTAGCCTCTCTGTTGAAGGAGGGGGGCTGGCTGAAGTGGGGAGGGAAAGAAGAGAGACAGAGCCAGAGATTACCTCATCCTCCAGATGCAGAAATCTTTTGGTGTTCCCCTCATTGTTAACATAACCAGGGCCAAGAGCTTTGAGGTGGGATCTGTATGCTGGGTGGCTGGCATAGTAGCAGAAAATAATCCCATCCCCAGCCAAGGTACTTCAGTTTCTATTGGTTGCCCAGGTAACAGTTCCTGTTACAGTTTCCATTACTTCCATTTCTTAGAAATGGCTGGTCACTGTGATACATAGCTGGTTACTATGATGCATATTGTAACAGCTGATCAGAGACAGCCAAGTACTCTGCTTCTATATACTTCCTGCTTGCAAATTTCATATAAGCCCTAGACCACCAGCATTGAGGGCCCGATATTTTTTTCCTCCAAATCAGTGCCTCCAAGACAGTGCCTGTCAATGTAAATAACTCTGTCTCCAAATCCTGGGTGTTGCTTCAGTGTTTCTCTTTGCCATAACAGCGCCAAATACAGAATATTGTTACCCAGTGCCACCCCACAAAAGAAAGATGAATACAGAGTGAAATAAAGGAGCAAGGGCCTTTTCTGGAAAAACAAAACAAAATACAACAGTAGTAAGAACTATTCCACTCAGGCAATAGCAATGAAATAGAATCAACAACAATATAAATATAGGAATAAAGTAAAAAACAAACTGGATATTGATATACCGTAAAAACCGATAAGAGTGGGGCCGGGGAGATGGCTCAGTAGAATAAGCGTTTGCCTGGCATGCACAAGGGCCTGAGTTCAATCCCTGGTTCCACCTAAATAAATAAATAAATAAATAAAAGCCTCTACGTACCACCTTCAGCCATAGGAAGGAGATGTGTAATAATAATACAGACACAAAGACAAACCAAACATTGACTTACAGTATCTACTAAATGCAGCAACTATTCCACCACTCACAACAGAAAAGAACTCAGAAATAATAGCATAGGGCTGGCCAAATAGCTCAGTGGATTAAGGCACCTGCAAACAGCTGCAGGGATGGGGGTTTGATTCCCAGGCCTGCCGTGCTGCCC
>PVKA01032917.1:0-24876 GCA_004027165.1 Ctenomys sociabilis | reverse complement strand
AATTATATAGAAAAGGGACAACTATCTTTATCACACATAGGGAACTAGGTCTATGCCATATGCAGTACAGAATTTTATAATTACTGTGAATTCATGAAATAGTTCAAGCTCTAAATATTCTACTGTCTTACATAATTTTGGTTATACAATTGCCAAACACAGATGAAAGTGTGCTTATAGACAAGGACATATGCCTATTTTTAATAGCAAGATGAAAAACGCCATGGAAAAGAACTGAGTTGAGACTTGAGGTATTACATTAACATGCCAAGTATTTACCAGACCATTACACTGCCTATAACAATGTGAAAAGTCCACCTGGATGTAATCAAAACTTTATTTAATAAATCAGTGTTTTCTGTTGGAATAGATCAATCTTAACAGAGTCCTATAGGGGAATACAGTAGTTGGAATATGTCATAATTTTTATATCAATCCACCATTACACTGAAACAATATATCAAATAATTGGGAAGACCACAATGGAGAAAAATGCTAGTATTTAAAGCCTGAAGAACAAATGAGCAAGGGTACTAGAAATTTAAAATTTACATGAGACAGGAACTTCAGCATACTTCTCTCACAGTAAAAATAATACAGTAGATATTTTCACTGTGGCATTCAATTCATAGATACCAGATAAAATAACCTGTCACATTCATTAACTAAACCTCATTTATTTTTAATTTGGTATAATATTATTTTCCCATTTAACAAGTCGTATATTAGCAGTATATGGTTTTATGGAAATAAGACATATAGTAATAATTTTTGGAAAACCAACTAAGGAATTATAGTTATAATTTATTACTGATTTTATCTTATGAGTGGGTATAAAGTGTATAAGACACTAAATATTGAACAGATGTACAATAGTAAAATATTAGTATAAAACAAAATATATCACAAATTTCAAATCTGTAAGATTAAATGCTTTATTTGATCTTTATTAAATAAATGTTTGAGCTGACTTTGATTATTTTTTAAAATTATTGTGTGAACCATGAAAGCCATATGAAAAATGTTTAAAATAAAGAAAGCAGACACATAATCCAAAAAAAAGGAAACAGGAAATCAAAACTAAGAAAAATGATGCATTGCAGAAATTGAAATACTATTCAACTTGTATATTATATAAAAATGTTTTCAAAAATCTCTGTGTAATCTAACAGCTTAACCAAATCATTTGATAATTCATGCATTATAAATTCATTTTTGGACATAATTTCCAAGGTAGAAAT
The DNA here is from genome assembly GCA_004027165.1 of Ctenomys sociabilis. Lineage (NCBI taxonomy): Eukaryota > Metazoa > Chordata > Mammalia > Rodentia > Ctenomyidae > Ctenomys > Ctenomys sociabilis. The sequence goes on along the minus strand of PVKA01032917.1, from coordinate 23,635 downwards.
ATTTCTACAAATATATTATAACTTAATGTGGGAATTTCCATATAATCATTCAAAAGATAATACCATTATGTAATGATAACACTTTCCAAAACCACATCTTATTAATTGGTAGAATTTATTAGAGAATGAAATGAGAATAAAACAATAGACTAAGATCAGAGGAACAACTCTAGAAGAACTTATAATTTATGAATATGGATGTAGAGAAAAATGTTCAGTGCTACAGTCCTTGTCAGATGGAGATGAAGTACTGCTACATAAAGAAGGGAGATTCCACTAATGCCAGAATATTCCTGACCTTCTTTGGATAATTTGATCTTTTCACCATGATGTACTAAACATGATATACAGAATGAAGTGAACAGTTGGATGACATAATTCAAGTTCTTGACGGGAGCAAATTTGGTGACACACAAAACTAAAGTAATTCCACCCACAGCCCTCACATCTTACAAAATATTACACTAAACTTTAAAATATAACCATCAAATTAGAATATGGAGAAAAATTATGAGATCCAGATAATTGTGAGTCTCTTTAAAATGCTGAGAAAAAGTAACAGTAGAACTAATAAAGTTCATGACAGGCTGCAAAAGATAGGCTTTAGAGTACGACTAACGGGTTCACATATTATAGAAAATACTTAGAAAAGATAGCCCTCAGTATTAGACATTCATAATACTAGGTGCTATCGAGGTACTATGACTATCCTGGCAACCAAATGCGACAAGTCTGTTTTCTTCATTGACCATTCTTTGATTGGAAAATTGGTAGTTGCAAATGCATATGGGTGTATGAAATACACACAACAGGACATTTTCAACAGTTTGAAGATGAAAATAATGTAAAAGTGCTGAGGATACAGCTCAGTGGCATGACATCTTCCTGGCAGGCACAAGGTCCTGAGTTCAATGCCTGGTACCAAAATAAATAAATCTTACTGAAGTCTTAAAAATATATACAGTTGAAGTCACACATCATTTAAAAGGAAAAAAAAACAAAATAGGAAAATGATAAAGGGTTATTGGAATTTAAGATTAACAGAAGCAATGTGGTGTAGTTTCTACTAAAATGGTAGGAGAATTCAACAATCAAAGAAAATGAAGGCAGCTATACAGAAATATTTTCAAAAATCATACCAGAATAAATATTAAAGAACACAAACAATAACACTAGTGAACATGAGGATGCTTGGAAATGTTTGAACTACTTATTTAAAGAAAAAGTGGTGATATGTGTTAGGCAATATGAGAAGATGGTAAAATAAAAATAATCTAAAACATTTTAAATTACACATTAAAAATACAGATTTCACTCCCCAAATTACGCATGGAAACTAGAAATTCCACCTCTTAAATCCAGATTTAAAGTACAGATGCCAGCTCTCACAAAAAAACACTATGAATTGCCATTCAAAACCATGCCACATACTTTCATAACTCATGAGATAAGCAACACACTAATACCCCCACCCTGTGCTCTACAGCCAGGCAGCCAAAAGGAGAGCAGCTTTGGGCCACCATACCCTTTTGGGGAAGATGTTATTGCTTAGCAAGCCCATCGTTGTGAGCAAGCCTAGATACTACAGATCTTTCCTATGCCATATGGTATAGGATCTTGCTACTCGGTGCAGACTCATAGTGATCTTCCTGTCTCAGCCTCCCCAGAATTGGGATTACAAGTGTGTACCACTGCACCTGCTTTCAGTGCGTGACTTCAGGGTTCCAGTGTAAGCACAGCATGCCATACCAGGGATTGCACCCAAGGTCTTGTACATGACAGATGGGATCTTAGACCAGTTAGCTTTCTCCCCAGCCAAATATTTCTTTCTCTAACTTGAAAGTTTTGGGTATTTTTTCCCAGCAATGAGAAAACTAAATACACAAATACACAATCTTAATATTTGAAACATATCTGTAATGTGTATATATATGACTATCCTTGATCTGTCTGTCTATCATTTATCTATCTATATATCATAGATTGAAATACTATAGAAATGAAATCCAAGGGTGGTTTAAAAAATTCTCAAAGCTAGTAATGTCTCAGCCACATGAAAATATTGCATCTGAAAGCTCTATGTTTTGCTTTAAGAAAATTGCAATAATTAGGAATCAGTTTTACAGGATTAATAGATGCTTAATTAGGGTTTCTTAATACTTTGACATACTAAGGTGGCTGAGCACGAATACAATTTTTCATGAAATTAGCTTATTATTATCTTCTAAATAATTATGTTGTGTAGAAATTTAATGTTTTAATGAAATGTATGGATTTCAGTTAGATTGAAAAAGTTTAGGACATCATTTATAAAGCTTGTTGAATGTAGTTAATAATCATATGTGGAATTGAAAATTGTTAAAAAATACATATGTATTCAGGTAACAAAACACGTATAAGATATTTACCAATTCACATAATTTATCTATTTTACAATGTACAGATATTAAGATATGTTCTATAACATAAACACACTATTTGTCAATGAACCAGCTATTGATTTTCAAAGCAAATAAAAAGTAAAAAATATATTTTATAAATTGACTTTCTTCATATATAGAGGAAAACAAGAGAGAAGATAGGAGTATATTGTGTATGAGGGCTGACAAGATACCTCAGTGGACTAAGCACCGGGGTGGGCACAGGGACCACGATTCGATCCCCAGTACTACATGCCATGTTGGCCCTCAGTGCACTGAGCCCACCACCAAGACCACGTGTGATGGCACATGCCACCACTGGGGAGCCTGAAACAGGAGGATCACTAGGAGTCCAAGCTACACAGTGAGACCCTGTACCAAGTAACGTAAAAAAAGTTTAATATTGTGCATGGTAGAATATTTATTCAATGAAAAGTAATTACTTTAAAAGCCAGCCATCAACTACACTCATTTATATTTTATAAAACTTTCCCTCCTCAATACAGATGAATTTACTCTTTTAAAATATAACACTTTTCAATTAAACTACATTTTAAAGAAGTACTGGAAGGTATTCAAGATACCAATCATGAATTTATTATTTAAACATTATATGTTTGTGTGAATGATTATCCATAGATATTGTGCTTACTAAATTTAGGGAGCCACAGAAATTGTATGAATACTTTGTTTTTATTTATTTATTGGTGGAACTGGGGATTGAATTTAGTGCCTCGTGCTTGCTTATTCCACTGAGCTATCTCCCTCGCCCAATACTTTCTTTATAAAAACCTGTAACTGAACTTTTATATTACTCATTGTAATTTTATGAACTCAATTGGATCATACAAATTGAGCTCTTGTGACATTTGTGTATGTTCATATGTAATTTTTCCTGCCTAATAACATCTATTGTACTTTTGTCTCTCTCTGTTCCTCGGACACCTTCATGTTCTAATTAGCCCTTTCGTCCTACACATGAAACAAAATATTTCATACTTGTGCTTCTCTGTCAACTTATTTTACTTAACAAGATTTATAATCCCATTATTTCCTGTGTTAATAATGCAATTTCATCTTTATTAAAGGCTAAATGATATATATATATATATAAATAAATATATATATAAATATATATATTTCTTTTATTGACTTATTTTTCATTGAGCTGTTAATTTGATGAATAATTTGATTTAAGTTATATTTAGTGATTTCCTTTAAGGAATTGTTACCATATTTTTGCTTTGGGCTTATTTCTCTTCATTATGTAAGATAATTAAAAGTCTAGAAATAAAGTCAGATTAAACGGCTTTGTGTAAAATTCTCAAGTAAATATTCCTTCATTTTAATTCTGTTTTTTAGAACACAATTTTTCCTTATAAGACTGCCTATATTTTTATGGCAAAAATGAAACTATTGTGATTCTTATGGCTGAAAGCGCTGATCATAGAGCTACGCAAGGTACTTTTATATGAAGATAAAGGAGAGAAGTTCAGAAGACACTACCAAATAATGCAAGTGAGTCAGATCTGTGTTTGGTACAAATCAAATGGTATCTGATGACTCAAGTACATCTCTTAAAATATTTCATAGATGCTTTCTGTATCACCCTTCTAATGCATTGTATGGTCTGTGCCATGAATCATTAGTCCCAATGTTTCTTTTAAATATTTCTTTATAATGCTGCACTTAACTGACATTAAGAAGCTTAGATTAGAAATGCTGAGATTACTCACCTGTGAAATTAATTTTACTTCAAGAAATAAAGATGCTTCGCTTAAAATAATTCTAAGATATCAATATTAGCTTTGTTGCCTGTCATTTAGAATAAAATGAAGATATGGTTCAATAATCATTTCTTAGAGACAGAACCGACATATGATCTTAACATTTTGAACATCATATTTGCCTAAATTTATTGATTTCTTGACATCTTGTCACTCATAAACTTTTTTTTAATTGAAGAACAAATAGCAATGTGACAGTTTCAAATCAAATTAACAGAACCAATTCTATAATTAATACATTGCAAATTGTATTTGGAATGGTTTGTTATCATACAAGGTGCATACATGATATTCTACTTACAGATAATATTGCAGATGTCTCTGAACAATGAATTAAGAGACTGTAGATGTATACTTATTTTTTAAAACAGAATTATTGCACAGTTTCAACAATTACTACTTTCTACCCTATTATCTTCCTAGTGGTTGTCCATAGTACTAGAAGTTGACATAATATCATGTCAAACCATTATGAGTGAAAATCTTACCTCTCATAGAATTATGGAAAAACACTACACATTTAAACTAACTATACTGTTTATACAAGCACATCATGGTTCTTCCTTTGTGTCCCCCTTTTGTTGTCTAGACTTGTCAAAGATGGGTACTCTATTGTCATTAAACATTTACAGGTGCATTAATTTGACAACACAATTAAACAGAGTCCAGCAGTCCACAATAATAGTGAGTTATCCGAAGAAGTTGCTGAATATAGCCATTCACAGCTCAACTTATTATTATGGCCTCATGTTATATACCTCATTTTTATACTTTTCTGCTGGATGGTTAAGGTTGAGATAAGGCAAGACCTGTACAACACAAAATGTATCTTTTGTATCTGATGAGGTCAAGCAAGTCCCCTCAGCATTTATCTTGTAATCCTGTACCTCATTCTGTAGATCCTTTGTCTGTGTCAGCTATGTGGATGAGTCATGGCCATTGCTTGACCAGTTTGTCCTCTGTGAGAGACACAGAGAAAGTTTTCTCTCCATGTGACTCTCCCCAGGCACACAATAGATCAGCAATCACCTTAGTCTGTGGCTCCACAATCTCCTTGATCAGAATATTGAGGCCACAACTTAATTTCATGATGTTACAGTACAGGTTCTACTATAGTCTGAGTCTTCACTGACCTTGAAAGGCTAGGGCTAAAATGTTGGCTGACCTTGCAGGCCTTCTATTTCTCCAATTTTCGATCTGTGAACTTAGGTTGTTAACCATCCAGAAGAAAAGCTGATTAGTACCGTGGAGCATATGCCATTCAGCTTGCCCTAACTAACTGACTAAATTAATTTTAGTTGTTGTTGTACATTTCTACTTGTATTTCTTCATTTGTCTTCTTATACTAGGGAGACTATTGATATTTGCATATTGTGTCTGGTTTATTTCACTTACAAGAATGTGTTCAAGTGGCATCCACTTCAATATAAATGTTTCAAGTTTATAATTCTTTATAGCTGAGCAATACTCCATTATATAGAAATACCACATCTTTTTCAACCATTCCTCATGTGATGGACATCTTGGTTGTTCCCAGGATTTTGCTATCACAAATTGTGTTGCTATAAACATAGGAACACACATATCATTATGATATGACGTTGTCAGTTCCTCCAGGAAAATTTCCAGTATGGGGATAGCCGACTCGAAAGGGATTTCCACTCCTGCTTTTATGAGAAGTCTCTACACTGATCTCCACAATAGTTGCACCAGTCTACATTCCCACCAGCAGTGGAAAAATGTTCCCTTTTTCCCACAACCTCTCCAACATTTGTTGTTGGTTCATTTTGTTATGACAGCCATTCTTTCTGGAGTGAGATGGTATCTCATTGTTCCTTTAGTTTGCATTTCACAGATGACTAGCAGTGTAGAGCATTCTTTCATATATGTATTTGCTTCTTTCATATTGTCCTCAGAGAAGTGTGCATTCATCTCGGATGCCGGTTTCTGGAAAGGATCTATAAATTTGAGGACCCTAACATATCTTAGTTCTTCATATATTGTAAAGAGCAGACCTTTGTCTGATTGCTTATTAGTTAGGATTTTCTCAAAATTTGTGGGCTGTCTTTTCACTTTGTTAACAATTTCTTTTGATGTGCAGAAACCCCTCAAGAAGAGTTGATCCCAGTTGTCAATTCCTTCCAGTGTTTCCCGTGTGAATACATGTTTGTTCATGATCTCTTTGCCTACCCATGTGCCTTCAAGAGTTCCTCCTACTTTGTCTTCTAGGAGATTCATTGTTTCTCTTTTAATGTTTAGATCTTTAAACCATTTTGACTTTAACTTAGTGCATGGTGATAGAGCTGGGTCAAGCTTTAGTTTTCAGCATGTAGAAAGCCAATTTTTCCAGCACCATTTGTTAAAGAGGCTACCTTTCTTCCAGTAAGCTTGTTTGGCCCCCTTGTCAAAGATCAATTGGCTGAGTGTGTTTGCAGAGGCCCCTGCATCTTCTAATCTATTCCTTTGATCCTTAGATCTATTTTGTTGCCAATACCATGTTGATTTTATTACAGTGGCTTTGTAGTATAATTTCAAGTCAGGAATTGTGATGCCTCCTGCTTTGTCTTTGTTGGCCAGGATTGCCTTTGCTATTCAATGTCTTTTGTGGTACCAAATAAATTTTAGGAAATATTTCTCTAGGTCTGGGAGGTATGTTGATGGCAGTTTGATAAGGATTGCATTAAATCTGTACAACAATTTTGGAAGTCTGGCCATCTTCACGATGTTGGTTCTTCCTATCCAGAAGCATAGAGTACCTTTCCATTTTATGAAATCCTCTATAATCTCTTTTCTTAGGATGTTGTAATTTTCTATGAAAAGATCTTTGATGTCCTTGATTAAGTGAATTCCAATGTATTTCATTTTCAGCAGTGCTATTGTAAAAGATATTGTTTCTGTATTTTGCCTCTCAGTGTGCTTGTTAGCTGTGTAGAGGAATGTTATTGACTTCTGAGTATTGATTTTATATCCTGCTATGCAACTGAATTTCCATATGAATTCTAGTAGCTTCTTTGTGGAATTTTTTAGGTCTTCCAATTAAAGTATCATGTCATCTGCAAACAGCGATAATTTAGCTTCTTCTTTACCTATTCTTATTCCTTTTATTTCTCCCTCTTTTTTAATGGCTATTGCTAATAATTCCAAAACTCTATTGAATAGGAGGGGTGATAGAGGACATACTTGTCTTGTACCAGATCTAAGAGTAAGAGATTTCAGTTCTCCCCATTTACAATTATATTAGCTTTTGGATTGTCATAGATAACTTTTATCAAGTTGATGTAGAGTCCATCTATTCCAGATGTGTGTAGGGTTTTGAACATGAAGGAGTGTTGGGCTTTGACAGAAGCTTTTTTGCATCAATTGAGATGATCATGTGGTTTTTAGATTTCAGTCTATTAATGCAGTGTATTACATTTATACATTTTTGAATACTGAACCATCCTTGCATCCCTGGAATGAATCTTACGTGGTCATGGTATATGATTTTCTTGATGATTTGTTGTACTCTATGTGCTAGGATATTATTGAGGATTTTTGCATTAATGTTCATGCATGAGATTGGCCTGTAGTTCTCTTTTTCAGTTGTGTCTTTCCCTGGTTTTGGAATCAGTATAATACTTGCATTAAGAAATGATTTTGGGAGGACTGCTTCCTTTTCAATTTCATTGATGAGGTTGAGGAGTGTAGGAATTATATCTTCTGTAAATATCTTGTAGAATTCAACTTTGAATCCATGAGGACCTGGACTTTTCTTTGTCGGTAGGCTTTTTATTATGTTTTGTATTTTGTTGGCTGTTATTGGCTTACTGAGAGTTGTTATATCTTTTGATTCAGTTTTTGTAATTTGTACCTTTTGAGGAATCTGTCAATTTTTCTGTCCTCTATTTTGTGAGCATAAAGACTCTCAAAGTAACTACTGATAATCTTCTGAATTTCCACTGGGTCCATGGTGATTCACCCTTTTCATTTCTTATTGCTTGTATTAGAATATTTTTTCCTCTAGAGTCTTATGAACTGTTTTATTCTTTCAAAGAATCAAGTGTTTAATTTTTGGATTATTTGAACTGTTTTCTTCATCTCAATTGAATTAACTTCTGCTCTAATCTTTAAGATTTCTTCACATTTTTGTGCTCTGGGTTTTGTTTGCTCTTCTTTTTCTAGATGTTGGAGGTGCAACATTAGGGTGTTTATTTGTTCCCGTTTTGTTTTCCTAATGTGTGAGTTCATAGCTATGATTTTCCCTCTATGAACTGCTTTTGTCACATCCCATAGATTCCGATAAATTGTGGTTGATTTTTCATTGAATTGTAGATATTGTTGAATGTGTTTAATTTCTTCTGTAACTCAATAATTGCTGAGTAGGGTGTTGTTTAACTTCCATGAATTTAGTGTGTTTATTGGTTTCTTTTGTCATTCATTTCCAGTTTCACGCCTCTGTGGTCAGATAATACTCATGGGATAATTTCTATTTTCTTGCATATACTTAAGCATGACCCCCTAAAATAAAGCATAAAATGTGCTTTATTTTAGAAAATGACCCATGTGCAGCTAAAAAACAATGTTTATTCCACAGTGTTTGGTGGAGCACTGAATATGTCCACATGGTCCTTTTGTCCAAGCTGTGCTTCAGTTCTGCTACTTCCTTACTAATTTTTTGTCTGATTGATCTATCTTTTTGAGATAAGGGCTGTTAAAGACTCCGTTTAAGATTGTGCTCTTAGATATTGAGTTTTTCATGTCCAGTAAGGTTTTTCTCACACAGTTGGGTGCTTCTGTGGTTGGTGCATAGATATTTATGAGTGTGATCTCTTCCTCTTGAATTTTTCCCCTAACCAATATATAGTGACATTCTTTGTGTCGTTTAATCATTCTTGATTTGAGGTTGAAACTGTCTGAGAACAGAATTGCTACTCCTGCTTTTTTCTGAGGTGTTGGGGCATGTGGTATTGTTTTCTATCCTTTGACTTTAAGCCTATGAATGTTTATTTGAGTTAAATGTTTCTTATATACAATATATTGTTGGATTTTGTTTCCTAATCCACTGTGCCAGTCTATTTCTCTTAATTGGTGAATTGAGTCTGTTTACATTGATGGTTATAATTGAAATGTGTTGACTTATAATTGTCATGATATTTACCTGACATTGTTATTCCTTTGCATCCTGTCTTTAATTGTCTTGTCTGTCTAGTGGGTTCCTTCCATTCTCATTTGTGGAGTTCTGGTCATTGTAATCTCTCTCTAGAACATCTTTCAGTAGCTATGTGGGGATGGCTTTGTCATCATGAAATTCTTTAGTTGTTATTTGTCATGGAAGTACTTCACTTCTCCATCAAACTTGAAAGAGAGTTTTGCAGGGATTATAGTCTGGGCTGGAATTTGTTTTCGTGCAGGACTTGTAAAACTCTGCTCCATGCTCTCCCCTCTTCCTTGGATTTTGTAGAGAAATTGGCTGTAATTCTGATGGGTTTTCCTTTGAATGTGATCTGCTTCTTCTCTCTAACAGCTTTCAGTATATTGGTCTTGTGTTGGATTTCTGGGATCTTGACTATTATATGTCTCTGTGGATTTTTCCTTGGGTTGACATTATTCGGTGTTCTGTATGCTTCGGTTACCTGACTGTTGGACTGTTTCCTCACGTTTGGCAAGTTTTCTGTGATTACTTCTGCCGATATTCTTTTTATATCATTTGTATTGACTTCTTCATTCTCACTGATGCCAATTAACCTCACATTGTTCATCTTGGCATCATTTTGCAGGTGGTGGATTATTTTTTCTTGCATTCTCATTGCCTTTAAGAAATTCTTTCTTACTTTTTCACTAGCTGCACCAGCATCCTCACGATCTGAAACTCTGTATTTGCTTTCCCTCAAATGGTTTGTAGACTTGGGATTGATATTTTTAGTTCTTCTATATCTCTTTGACTCTGCTTCATGCATTTATTTCTTTTATGTATTGCTCATTAAAGCAATCCATCATATTTCTGATCTCCTGTACTTTTTTTTATCAATGTGTTCTTTAGAGGTAGCTATTAATTCTTTTTCTATAGTTTCTTCCAAATTTGGCTTCCTCTATATATTTCCGGAGTTGATTCTCTACTTCAGATGCTATGATTTCAAAGAATTCTTTTTTTATTTCAAAAAATTCTTTTTTTATTTCAAAAATTGTTTCTGCTTTGAGTTCCTCTTTACCTTTCTGCTGTTGTTTCTTTGCTTCCAAAGCTGTTAAGTCATACATTTCATCTGTAATAGTGTTCTCTGAACTTGTTCTGAGTGAGCATTGGTTTTTCCCCATATATTTCTGGACTTGGTTCATTACTTCAGATGTTATCTATTCAAATATTCCTTTCCTTATTTCAGGCGTTAATTCTGGTCTGAGTTCCAGAATAGGTACCATTCTGATATTGTTCCTTTGCTTCCATCTCTGTTAATTCATTCATTTCAGCTGAGCTAGTGTCCTCTGCACTTATTGGTGGACTTGAGGCCTCAGTTGTACTTTTCTCCTTGTCTTTGTCATTTTGTATAGCACTCTCCTCTGACCTTTGGTGTAGACCTTTGGTGCAGCTATAACCTTAGCGCATAATGAGATTTGGGTGACAGTCTACTAAGTTTGAGATTATCCAGTTATGCCTGGCCTAGATCTTGCTATTGTATTCAGTTCCTTTGTTTTGCAGCCTTTCTATTACAACGGTGAGCCTGTGGTTCCCCTCTGTTTGGTCCCTGGTGGGAGAAGCCCTGGGGAACGCAGAAGTCTCCCTCACAGTCACCAGGCAGGGCAGGCGTGGATTGAGTGCCAGCAGAGTCACAGAAATTCTTGCTCCATGACTGGCTTGGAGGAAGAGGCTCTGGGGAGTTGCCCGGCAGGCCTGTCTGAGGTGTGCCAAGCAGGTGTCTGGCTAGAATGCTTGGGTCCCAAGGCTCTGGATCGTGCACAGTGTGCATAGGAAGAAGCCAAAGGCTCTCTCTCTCAGACTCACCATACACTCACTGAAACAGGTTGCCAAGGGTTGAAGAAATTCCTGCTCACTAGGAGCACTTGCGGGCATGGGTTCCAGGGAGTTGCCAGCTAGTTGGCCCCATATGTCTCAGGCCAGTTGCTTGCTCCCACAAATCTTTATATATATCTCATTATATTAAATTTAGTGATACAATATTACCACTTGAAAATCCATAAAAAATGTTGCTACTGAGTTGTATAAAATATTATACTATATTAAAATGAATATATATATGTAATTTTCATTCTTGTATAATTCACATTTTATTATAATATTAATAGTGATGCTCTGTCATACCAGAATTGTTTAAATTTTTGTTATGAATTTAAAAGCTTATCTAAAAATCTAACTATAACTGTAAATTTTGGAGAAGCTTATTTGAAAATCATAAGCCACTTGGGTATTTATTTTTACTGTAGAAGAGAAACTCATGATTCTCAGTTTTTTTATTACCCAAGTTTTGCTTTATTTGATATAGTAACTGCTGCAGTGCAATAATGTATCTTTTTATGTAAGTCAGCCAGATAGTGTAGGAATCCGGAATTTGGTCATTGAATTGAATTATGTAAATTATGGTAAGTTAAAAAAGTGCCATGTATCATGGATATACGCAATTTAAGAAATACATTCTCATTAAAAATTTCAATATTCAAAAATTACTAACTTAATGTTATTGCTTACTCTTTACTCTGCAGTGATCTATGGAGTAAAGAGTATTAGAAAATTTTAGGAAAGATAGGATATTAGCAATAATTTAATGAAAAGCATGTGTTAGAGAGAAGGCAGTTCAAATTCTGTATTTACACTGTAGTTAGGATTACAGTTTTAGAACTTGTCCTTTTATTAGTGTGGTAGGGATTCTATGACAAAGAGATACAAATTATTACTGATCCCTAAAAGCCCAAGACCAAAGTGTACAGTTTCCTTCAAGGATTTGGAGGAACCATCTGTCCTACTGCTTTTTCTTATCTCCTGGGGACTTGCTGGAGATCTTAGTTTGCCTTGAATTACAGATGCCCTACTGTCTTTGGCTTCCTGTTCAAGGGCATTTATCTAGGAGAGTGTCAATTGAAAACTAGCCCTTAATGAGACACTAGTCATATTAGTTTGGCTTCTACCTTGTTCCAATACAATGCCATCAAACATTAATAAATTATTTCTAAAATGACCCTACTCCCTCCAAAAAATTAGCTATCAAGAGACCAATATTTAGGGCTTAAACGTATTAATTCTGAGGATAACTGATTGAAATCATAATAGCAGTTTTAGTGTTTTTATATGAATAAATAAAATGATTGCTATTTTTCTCACGATAGCTTTTAAATAACAGCTTAAGATGAGCAAAAGATGTTCTATAGCCTAAGTTTTGATTCATGTTGTATTTGTTGAAAACTTTTTGCGTTTTTTCATTATTTGTTTATATTGCTTATGTTTAATTTCTTGCTAATCTTTAATATATTTTGCTTAGAAGTATGCTCAATCTTTTTACAGTAATATGCTTTACCTTTCAATACAAATACATAATTAATCTGAAGTTTTTATCTGATCAAGTACAAGTAATCTACATTTTAATCATTCATTAAAAGTATTACTGTTGTCCTTTATTTTATTTCTACCTCTTGCTAATTCCCTCCTGTCAACCCCAATATCATAATTTTATGTAAATTGCCTTGCATATATTTCTGAAATTATACTTATTTCCATAATCTTTATTTGTTGTTCTTTCATCATTTCTTACATTCTTTTGGTCTGAGGCATATGTCTTACTTTCCTTGAGTATGTATTATTATTGGTGCTTAAATATTTGTGTATGTGGATTTTAAGATTAGAGCCTAAGTTAATCTCTGCTCCAGAAAGAAACTTAACTGTCAGAAAATATCCTTCAAACACATCTGCTGTAGGCTCACAACCTGTGACTGCCTCGAATCTATCACAAAAATGACTTGTGATTCAAGTGAAAATAACCTTTCTAACCAGATGATTTTTAAACATGGAAATCAGGCCAGAAATAATGAAAAAATCTTGTGCAGGAGATAGAGGTAAGAGAGACGATAATCAGGAGGAGAAATGAGAAGATGGAAGTCAGACCAAAGAGATGCTGAGCTGCTGGTTCTGAAAAGAAAACCAGCCAAACAATGAAGAGGTTTGCATAACTCAGAAAAGGCAATAGTCAAGACTTTGTCAGGGTCCCCACGTGTATGATGATGGTAGTGCAATATCATTTTTTTTTGTGTAAACAAGGACATTCTTAGGAACTCACGCTTCCATGGCACTGGAGAATAAGGTGAGGATCTTCTCACTGGGGGTCAGTTTTAAGATAGAATCTTGCTAAGTTACCAAGGTCAGGAAATTGAAACTGTTTCACCACTTTCCCAGAGTGCTGAGTTTACAAGTGTGTACAATATGGTTTAGATTTATTTTACTTTGTTTTTATTATTTATTCAGTATTTTCTTTGAAATTACTTCTGTTTTTATAATGCGTGTTACACTGAAATTATAGGTTAAATGGGTTTTGTTCCCACTAATGACTTTCACTTTGACCCTCTATTTTTGCAACAATTCAAGTTTGCTCTTTCTCTTATTAATTGATTAGTGTGACATAAATAATTAATCCGTAATTCTCAGATAGTCCTTTAACTCCAATGGTTATATTTAATTTTTCCTAGGATGCTAATTTGCAAATTGTCAGAATTGATTCAATATTCCTAATGTCCTGACACTTTCTCATTTCTGCTTTTTATCCAATTGAAACAACACTGAGATTCTATTTTATCCAATAAAGCATGAATACCATCATGAATTCAACTAATAACAAACACTGGAGGGCTTATGGGAAGAAAGGAATCATTTGTAATTCCTGATGGAATTTAGACTAATACAACCTCAATGGAAATCAATGAGGAGATTCTTCAAAACTCTAGGATTGGGGGTTCCATTTAAGCCAGCCATTTCTCTACTGAGTATTTTTCTAGAACTAAAAAAGCTCATACCACAGTAATATATGTATACCCATGTTGGAGGAGGCACAATTTGTCATACCAAGTCTTGGAAACAACACAAATGCCCATCAACTGAGGAATGGATGAAAAAATATGTAGTATTTTTATGAATGGAATATTACCAAGTCATCAGGAAAGAAATTCAAGGCTTTTATAGGTAAATAGATGCAACTAGTGACCATATCCTTAAGTGGAACATACTAAGCTCACATGTGTAAATGTTGTATTGTCTCCTTAGTGTAAGAAATTGAAACAGTAAACAAGATCCAAAAAATGCAGCAGATATTATGAAAAGGAAAGAAAATGTTTAGAAGTAAAGAAAAATGGGAATGGGTGAAATGAGAAAAGAAGAAGGGAAAATAAAAATAATTATATATCTATATCTATCTATAGATAGATAATCATGCACAACATGGGTAATATAGTTGTATTACTGATTTCTAATAGTATTTATTTGAAAGGAACCATTAGTACTTTTATTGATTAATCTTGTATGTCTACATTTGATAATCTGAGTAACTAAGAGATAGCAACATATAAAATAGCCGTTATTAATTTCTTGTTTTGAAATTCTATATCGTTTTTAGTGCTTTACTCCTCTCTTTAAAATTAAAAGATCTCAGTATACTGTTCTGTTTCATTTCTTTACATTGAAATACAAGTTTACTAATTATCTTTCAACTTCATATTATGCATATTTGAATTTTCCAAAAACTTGGAAGAGTTACCTTCATAAGTATCTCTCTCCAGCAGTATTTGTTCTTGATTACATCTGAAACAAATGCTTAAATACGGGGTCTCTGGCTACTTCTCTTTGGCACACTTGCGCCTGCCACAGAAATGCTTCCTCACTCCTGATGACTGTGGGTTTATCTTATTGTTTTTGTTTACAGCTCTTGTCTATAGCTACATGATGTGTATGTTTGTTGTATGCAAGCAAATTTATTTTATAGTAAACTTCACACCACCTGTTATACATTTTTAAATGTTGAAATACTGAGTATAATCAGAATGAGACCAAATTGTACATTGCAGGGCCAGGGATGTAGCTCTACAGCATAAGCACGTGCATGGCAAGTACAAGGTCCTGAGTTTGGTACCTGGTACTGCAAAAAACAAACAATAACAACAAAACAAATTGAAGATAGAAGAAGAGGTGTATAAACTTGAAAGAAGAATAAAAGCAAAAGTACTTGAAGCAAACAATGTTGTTTTCAGAAAAAAGTACGTTCTTACTGAAGTTTTGAAACTTCAGGTTAAATTTAAGTTTTTACACATATTTTGTTCTTAAATTACAAAAACTCCTACTAATATGTAGATCTGGACACTTCACCAATCACCTGCAACTTTTATTCTAAGCTGTTTCGGTGATTGAAACATAAAATGATCCATAGCCAATCCTTAGGAAGCTTCTGAAGTATGCAAGTTAAATATTTGTATGTAGTCTGAGTAACTATGGTACCACCTGAGTGGCAATACTTAGGGTTTCAAACATAAAAACACACCCTTAAGTTTGTAAACATGGCAAATGCCCAGTATAGTCAAACTTTTAGATAATTTTATAGGCATCTGAAGTAGCATAAGAAAAGGGAGACTTTCACTTTGCTTACCAAAATAATAGAGCTTCTTTTGCTTCCTATCATTAATGAAAAACTAATCTTTAAATATTACCTTGACAGAAAGTATACCGTGAAATTAAACACATAGCTATGTTCAGTTTTCTTGTTTAAATGATGAAGGTGCTAGACAGAGGGCAGTGAGAGTTATCCATTAGGGTCTGAAGTTGATAGTTGGCCATAAGGAAATGAGACAAGACCACACTGAGTAGACTAAAAAACTGCAAAAGTGGAGGAGGAGTTAAACCCATTTCTGACAAGTCATAGGATTGATTTAAGTGAGAGAAGTTCTTCACCTCCACTTGAGCACTGAAAGATCATTCCTTCACTCTTGCAAGCCTTGTAGAGCACCCCAGTCATCTCATTGATTGTGTTGGAACTCTAGGATACTACTTACAGGACAATAAGCCTTTGCAAGTATTTGTTTATTAAAGTTTGTTGTCTGTCACTTCGATAAAAGTTCAATATTTGGGTAGGCCAGCTAGAAATTTGTTCATCAATTTTGAAAGATTGAATATTTATTTATTCATACAATGATTATGTTTTGTCCATGTATTAATCATATTTGATTCATATAAGTAATGAATGATTAATTTTTATACAATGACCATGCAATGACTTTTAGTAGCATTATATTTTATTGGTTCTCACATAAAATGGATTTTTAGCTTATACACAATCTTTGTGTTCCTCTAATCTTTAGAAAGCTTTAGACAGCTGTCTCCCATATTACTAGTTTCTAACCTCCCTTTTCATAGAACATTTTCTGCTTCTGTGCCTTTAATTTGAAATCTCTTTTCAGCCCCCTTGCTTTATATAACCCAGGGAGCAATTCTAATATAACCTGAGAGCCATCATTCCAAAACGCTATCAAAAGAGACAGTGACCACTCATACCTCTCATGAGTAAGGGTAATTCCTATATAATTCCTATGTAACTCTATTGGACAAAATTGCACTGACAGTAACTCTGGAAAGAAGGCTATTCTCAACATACTGGTGCAATTCAGGATGGAGATTGGACTCAATTCTGCTGAAAACCAGGGCAAGCAAGTAGAACATCTTTGGAGAATGTTAAGAAAGAGTGAGTTGCCAGTAGGGAATTGACAGTAATTACCATTTTGAATATTAATTGTCACATTTTAAAATTAAGCACCTGTCTCCCACAAAGACTGAGAAATTCAAGCGGTAACTGTCTCTTTTGATACAATTTTAGAGTGATGGTTATCGGGCTTTTTTCAAATCTCTCTCACAGTTGTATAAAATGAAAAAGGATCAAGGGATATTTCAATTTAAAGGCACAAAAAAGTAAATATTCTGATAAAAGTGAGGTTAGAGGTTGATAGGGAAACAGCTGTTTCCATATTTCTAAAGTTTTCTAAAGATCAGGGAGATATTATGATTGTCTTGGCCCACTGATGTGCATACTATCTATTGGAGGAAGGAGAAATTTGTGTGAATCATCATGGAAAAATTATCTTAGGCTACTTGAAAGCAGAATAAGACTGAAATTAAAACTTATTGACTTTTAAGAATCCTTCAATATCTTTGACAGAGAAAAGTTATTTATTTTGTATAACCAAAAAGTAAGACTAAAAATTGCCTTGAAAAAATGTTCTTTGAAAATTTAAATGTTGCATCAGTCTTCAATTTCAAAGCACTTAAAAAGCAAAAGCATACTTCTTGTATTTTCCTTCATTTTTATTATTGAATAGTAAATGTAACTTAGAAGAGATAAACAGCACATGAACAAGCATAAAATACACAGAGCAAATATCAAAGTTAAAGCAAGGATTTTCTTGAATTCTGTGGAGAAGATGAATTATGCTTTTGAAACAAATTTTCCATTCCTTTAATGGGCAAATCTTAATGGAATGGTTGTTTAATGTTTATCTAGATTGAGCAATATGAAGAAATTGCAGTAATGAACCATTTTAGTCTTTTAATGGCAATCGAAGGAGCTATGCTGATACCTCTAATAGATTGGAAGTGATTAAATGGAGAATAGTACCACATTAGGAGTGATCTGGAAATCTATGAGGCTTGTCCTCAATAATGCCATTATCACCCCAGACATCTTCACAATAAGAGACTGAATGTCAAAGTAAAAGGCCAAACAGCGTTACTATTTAAAATGAGAGTATATATTATAAATTATGTATTATAATGTCAGGAAGGTAAGACACCGTTGTAACTTCTCAAGAAAGGGTGCACATGGATCCTCACTCTGCCAGTGCATCACCCAGAACAGAAGTCACTGCTCTCGTGTCCCAGTGCATACAGTCTATGTTACCTAGCTTAGTTTGGCTCTTTAGGTAAAATGTATTAGAGAAAATCATTAAATCATTTTTAAATGAGAATTTAAATCTTCAGTTGTTCCTATTTAAACTTTTATATTTTACCTCTATTTAGCACAAATATTTTACTGTGAATAACATAAATATATTATCTGGATAAATCATAAAAACCTGAAATTATCATGAATTAAAAGTGTCTGATATCTGAGTTGAAAGTATTTTTGTGCCTTTCAGGTTGTCAGTTTGGTCATGACGTGACTCTTGATACAGCTTCCCGAAATATTCCCCAAATGCTATTTTGTAAGGTTGCTCATAAAGAAAGAACCACATACAAACACTTAGAAGAAATCATAGTGCAAAATTAATGGGGCATTAGTTGCAATTATGTCTGTGAAAAAAAAGCATTTTTCCAAAACAATTTTTATGTATTTATTTATTGTAATGAATAAATCAGACTCATAAATAAATAAATAGGTCAGAATCCTAATGAGCTGCCTGTTAACGGCCTCCCAAAGCCGGGACTACAGGTGTGTGCCACCATTCCCAGTCTCAATCGCCATCTCAGCGCATCCTGAGGATGGGGCACACATGGCAGGCCTGGGGATTGAACCCCTTGACCCTGATCTTGCTTGCAGGTGCTTTAATCTGTTGAGCTATTTGGCTGGCCCTCCAAACTAATTTTTATTTTTATTTTTTTTGGCAGAACTGGGATTGAACTCAGGCCTTTGTGCTTGCCAGGGAAGTGCTCATTCTATTGAGCCATCTCCCTGGCCCTTACCAAATAATTTTTAAATAAGTAAAATTATTGAAAATTTATGCAGTGACTGATTGCTTAGTACATCATAATCTACATCTTTCAATGAAACATAGGAGAATGAAGTTATTCCAAAAGCTCAAGATAGGCAAGACACAAGAAAAAAAAAAAAAGAAAGAAAAACTTATCTGAAAGCAGAAATAAATGAGCACTAAGCAATATGAATCAAATACTACCATTAACAAAAATTGTAGGGCGGGGGAGATGGCTCAGTAGAATAAGTGCTTCCCTGGTGAGCACAAGGGCATGAGTTCAATCCCTGGTTCTGAAAAAAAAATTAAAGCTGTATATTACTATAGCTATAATCAAAATGTAAAATTACTTCAAAATAAGTAACAATGTAAGGGTAATGAAAAACTGGATGGAACAATGAGAAAATTACCTGAAATATAAACAATGTATCATTAGTTCTCTTAAAAGTCAGTAACTAATGGTATTTAAAAAACTAAAAACATTGTACAAGATGTACAAATGACTCAGGCTGAAAAATCAACTGAAAATCAGGCTGAATAGTACACAATACAAATAGAGACATAGGAAGACCAGGTTGAGCTCATTTGTATCATGTAAATTAGATTTCTAAAAAGTATATAAACAAAAGATGGTAGGACTAATTTATCAGGAACATTATTAAAATATTTCATGATATCTTTGTAATAAATTAATTAGTATTGTACTATAATATAGTGAGACAGAAATACATGTACAAACATAAATTTGAATAATATTTTGAGTTACACTAAGCCCAGACTTATGTTTGACTCATAACAAAAATGGTCTTCAAACTCTGGTAGTCTCTGTTTTGCAGGGATTATGTATCATCATGGCATCAGAAACAGGCCATTGCTCTGTTCTACAAATCCCTGTGCTCTGGAAAGGTATAAGTCATAGTTTATTCTGGCTCTGATTTCATTCACTTACAGTTTCTGTACTGGCTGTCTACTCTGATCACTGTTCTGAGCAACTTCTTATTCGTAGCCAGGCACACATATCTCTAGATATTTTCAAATATTTGTTATTTTCTTTCCAATGTATATTAAAATTTGGACTAACCTTTAAGACTCTCTCAAAATATAGGACGTAGGTGTAAACAGTAGCTATAGGTGATGCACTGTTTCTGTTCTGTCTTCACCCATTATTCCTGGGTGTAAGATAAACCTTTATCTTCAGTAGCACACTTTGAGGATGACTTTATTTCCTCTTATTGTTTAGATTGCCAAGTTTATCTGGAATTTGAATTTTCTAGCCACCCAAGTTTAAATCAACAGGTCAGACTGATCAATGCAATTTTTATCACTGAAATGTGTACTATATAGTGTCTATGATAACTTTGCTTTCTGAATTACAAGAAATTCGGAAGTTACAGATTTTTGGATAGGCTCAGAGTCATAATTATAAATGCTTCAGAATACACTTATTCCACTTTGTAAGACTAAAATTACTTGATGTGAAATGTCTAAAATTCAATATTTTTTGTAAATTATTGTTTCAGTGTTAACCCTTTTATGAATAGAATATAAGAGCAGTTTAAAATTGAAGTTCCTAGTGCAGTAACAAGGAATCATTAGAGGAAAAGAAATAATGAAACAAACCCATCAGTTAAGAATTGACTACATCATTATTAATGCCTGTTTCTGAAGTTTATCCTGTTAAAGTCTGGTGTATTCTTAGCCTGAATCAGACCTTTGAGAAATTTATGTGGGACAGAACTGAAACTCAGAAAATTAAACACACTTTCTTCCCAATGGAATAAAAATATCGAAAAGTTTATTTTCTATAGGGACTGGGAAGTTAGCTGAGTAGAATAAGTGCTTGTCTGGCAAGCAAAAGGTCCCGAGTTCATCCCTGAAACCACTACCGAAAGGGAAAAAATATTGCTTTATGTGACATCTTTTAATATTCTTTTCCCTTGCTGATTTTCTGGCATCTTGGTTATGATGTGTCTAGGAGTAGATTTATTTTGATTAAGGTTAATTGGAGTGCTATATGGCTCACTTATCTTTATTCCAGAATCTTTTCCCATGCTTGGGAAATTTTCTGTTACTACTTCTGCAAACGTCTTTTTTGTGTCATTTGTGGTGACTCCCCCTTTTGTGTTGACGTCTGTTCGTATCATGTTGCTTTTCTTTGAAGCATCTGAGTTGTTATTTCTTGGTTCCTTGTTATTTTTAAGAGACTTCCATTTCACATTCACTAGCTGTAATGCATTCTTCAAGGTCTGAAAATCTATCTTTAGTTTTTTCCAAGTGGTTTTGACAGTTTTGTTAATCTAAACAAAGAATCTAAAGAAAACATCATGCAATACAGCAACAGTACTTGAATTCCTATTATTTTATTTAGTGAAATTCTATATCATTTCTAATGTTTTTCTTTTTACTATTTTTTATTCTCTTTAGAAACACAAAATAAAGAAGTTTAACTTTTATTTTTGTAGCAGTCATTCATTCAGAGTGATTTATATCGTTGTACACTTTGATAGTCCCAAAAGCATATATGAAAAGATTACTCTTTCAAATTCAATATTTGTTTCTGTGTGTGTTGTTCCTATTATTGGAACATCTCAATTACACAACTAGTAAGTATTTTGGGCCATACTTAGGTAACACAAAATGGGGAAAGCAAGGTGTAAAATTTCTTCAGCTTTCCATAGTGTACAAGATATTAGTGTATATTATTATGGGCTCTTATCACTCAGATCCACAAAAAAGAAATAAAAAGCATAATTAAATCATGAATTCTGAACCAGTCTCCTTCAGAATGGAGAACCATTGGCAATCATAGCTACAAATCTCAGAAGAAAGATTTTTGCCAGGAAAATCATCTTCAGCTGTTGAGGTTGTCGAAAGAAATTCTACCTGAAAGGAAAAATAGAATGGGTGACTCTGGATTTTAATTCATTTCACATATTTTACTGAAAGACCTTAGAGATTATGCTGACTTGATCACAGAATAATTAAACCTTCAAGAGATAATCGTAGTTTAAATGAGTTTTAGGAAGGGTGAAGTGATCATCTCCCTATGATTTCTGTCATCATTCCTTTCAGTGTCTTAGGTAATATTTGTTTCTTTTTGACTTGGTATCCTTTATCACCAATATTTGTATTTATTTAATAAGTGGAAGAAACCATAAAATCACAATGTGATGGAAATTCCCTCTCCTAACATATACTCTGAGAAATCCATTGACTTAAAATTGATATAATTCTAACCATGCCTCCAATTCTAGAGCTGAGGAAAATATTAATATGATTTATCCGTTCCCATGACATTGAGTGTTTGAACTTTGTGTGTAGCTTCATGGATAATTTAATAGAAAATTGAGAAAGAATCCATCTGTTACTGTCATATAGATGCAATCTTGTATCTGAAGACAGTAATTTTTAGTATAATTGAATATAGGACAAGATAAAGAGGAGAAACAAATCACTGAAATATTATTATTGGGCATTGTGTGGTTTCATACAGTAAGCCTTACACTAAAGATCTTCAAATACCAATGTCATGAAAGCACAAAACATCAGATAACCAAAGGCAAATTTATTTCAGTTGCAAAGCTTGCATTTTATTTGACACTTTCTCAAATGAGTAAGGTGAAACATCAAAATCACCTTGAAGTATAATTCAAACAGGATATAGAAGTAAGTGAATCTTAAAGTTAAGAGGATCAAAATACGTCTAGCAAACAGATTGAAAATATTGCACATATTTTTAAAGCAACACAATATAGGTATACCTGTTAGTTCTGACAATCATTAAATATTTAACACGAGCTTGAATATGTGAATTTTGTTAAAACAACAAAGATAAATTTAAGAGGAAGTTACAGGTCTATTTTAGGTGATAAAGTATATCTGATGTTTGAAAAAGATTTTTAATTCACAACACCATACCATTCGACTTTAACTGTCAAATGATACATAACTGTCATTAAAAGGTGCCATAAATCTCAATAGCAAAATAAAAACATGAACTTCTATGCTAGCATAGTGTGTACTCTGTAGTAAAGTGTCCAGAACTGAGCTGCTCGTGGAAGTACAGGCCTACAGGCCCCATTACGTGGGGGCTGAGCCAAGAGAACTGATACACGAGAACAGCAGGAACGCATATCAATATGTTTTTGAAGAGCTCATCATTGTCACTGGTTTAATCAGTGCCCTTTTTATACAACGTTGAAGGAGGTTAAGAATGAGGACAATAGAAAATGCATTCTACCTAAGTAGCCCAGATTGGACTGTACAATAGTTACTTAAGCTGGAACAAAGAGAAGCAGCTACACTTGGACAGAGAATTTGAAACCAACAGACTAATATATGAAACCCTTTATAGAAATATTGATATTTCAGAATATGCTAAAAAAGAGAAAGACATACAAGTTAATTTTACATATAAATATGATAACTTAATAAAGTTATAGGAGATTCTGTGTTTTTTATCCAGAAATTCTCCTCCTGCTAGTACTATAGAGACACAGTGGCCCTTACAGGGATGTCTCACAGCCAGGATATCACAGGTGTGTGCTTTCCCTGGGTCTGTGTTGGAAGACATGCTTCCATGGAACTTTCATGAACAACTGTAACTCAATATTGATTTAAAATTTAATCTTTGTATACCTTCCATTTTTTTGTAAAATTTATTCAACTTTATAGTATATTTTAAATTTCCCCTGTTCAATTAATAGACTCTCTCTCTCTCTCTCTCTCTCTCTCTCT